>BPLR01005502.1:0-147802 GCA_021605095.1 Caerostris extrusa | reverse complement strand
CAATACTTATTAATCGTAATTCTACAATCAATGTTTTTCAATCTTAAATCAATGTTATCCTTAATCATTAATCTTTAATCAACGCTTTCCTTATTTCTTAATCCTTAATCAATGCTTACAACAACCTTAATCAATGATTACCTTAATCTTTAATCAATGCTTTCCTTATCCGTATCGTTAATCAATGGTTCAATCCTTAATCAATTACTTTCAACTTTGATAAAATTATTTTAAAACATTATTTATTTGTTTTTTTTAGGCATTTCTTGAGGCTATTTTTAAATCTGAAAAAATAAATAGAAGTAATCACTACTAAAAAATGAACAGGATATATCTTTATTGTGTATTGGCTTCATTATAAGAAAAATTAGGCCATTGCCACCAATGATTTATTTAAATTTGAGCATCTAATTTAAATATGGCATCCAAGCGAAGGTTTCAGTAATTCATTTCATATGTAATATGTTTTATGGAGGATCTATCTAATCAATCTGATTGGAAAAACAAGGCTATTAATCATTTATCATCATAAGGCCTTTAAATGCCATTTATTTATTATTTTATTATTATTCTTTTTTTTTGCTTTTGTTGTTAGCAGCAACTCTATTTGCATTATTCATATAATGATGGTGTAATGAATTAAATAAGAATTTTTTTTGATTCTTCTTAAAATGGGTTGTAAGTTTTTTTGTACTCTTTACAAATATAATCACATATTTTTACTAAATTTATGTAGATTTTTACTGTAGTTTCCTGAAAAATTTCCGTGTTCTACACAATAATTTTTCTTTTATTGAAATGAATTTCTTTTTCTTTGTAATTCTGATTTCATTCACTTACCATATTAATTTACAAAATATCAACTGAAACCATGTATTATTAAATTGAAATAATTTCAATGTATCAGGTTGACAATTATCATGGTGATATAAAAATTAAAATTTAAAAAAGGAATTTTAGTAAGTACTATACAAACATTTACAGTTTTCTTTAAAACTTTCATCATACTTATGCTAGATTTGTATTATTTAGATAATAAGCCGAATTTAATTTAAGGACTTTTTAATGCAAAATATAAATCGTCCGACTCACTATGCACAGACTTTTTTTATAGCAGGAGTTTAAATTTAAACAATGAGAAATCGGTCTGCTCGTCTCTGAATCGTTTGTTATCCATTCATTTATTTCCTGCCTCTTTAGTTCATTACACTTTGTGGGTGGTTCAGAGAGAATTTCAAACACAGGCAAGCCATTCTGCTTATTAGTCGCTATAATATTAAAGTAGTTTGACGTAGTAGCGTTGTATCAGAGTATATGGTTTCGATATATATATGTGGTATATTGTGTGTACGGTATGTATCTATGTATACATTATGTGTAAAAAGTATCCTGAATTATTTAATAAAGCCTACAAAAATAAAATTTCTTCGTCAGATTCATTTTTCCTTCCAAAGTATACACCGTCGAAGGCAGCTTACGACTACAGCAGTCCATTCATTTTCCTTAGTTAGCTAAGGGTTTGGCATTCAGTTCTTTCGGCGAATGTTCTTTTATACCTCACATCCTGTCAAAACACCTTCCTCGGAGTAAATAATTTAAAATTTTGGGAATATGCGGCTGGATAGTCAATTGACTGGCGCTCTGGCCTTTGGTACCACAGACTTCAGGTTTCAGAATCTTGTTGGTGGCTTATGAATGTTCACAAGTGAGTGGTTCGGAATCCTCTTTAAAACTGTAGGTCTCCGTCTGTTTAAACTTCATTATGCACAAGAAATGACCGTGGTGCGATAAACCAAACCAAAACCAGAATTATCATATCAGGAAAAGTACGTTGCTTATTGTCCGTAGAAGCTCGAGAAATCATGTCTTCCAGCGACCTGCTTTCGATGCTTTTATTTTGGATACTTTCATGTTGCCCGATCAAAAATGTCAGTTCTAATGTTATGAGCCAAATCTCTGATGCAATTTTTTGCATATATGCAATTTTGACAATCGAAACGCTTGATTTTGTCGATGCTTTCCGTCGGTCTTAGAAGTTTAATGTCAACAATAAGAACAGGAGCAAATCAACCATCATTCTTCAACTTTTCATTGAATGTTTATACTATTCCATATACTTGCGTTTTGGAGATATATGAATAACCACCGGATTTCTCCGACATTTTTTAGGCGGTCTGGTGGCCAAGTGGCTCGCTCTGGCTTCGGGTTCCAGATCCTGGAGGGTGGCATGAATACTTGTGGTGGTTCGAGATCCACTTTAAACTGGGGTCCCGGTTTGTTTAGCCCAAAGTGTGCACAAGATGACCGTAGGCGACAAAAACCAAACCAACATTTTAGAAAATCAGCACAAAAATTCATTTGAGCTTATAAAATTTAAGACAAAAATCTTTATTTAATTAATTTTCGTTAGCAAAAACCGTAGAGGATCCTAACTGCTGAAAGACTAGCATTCTGCCATTCAGTTGCACTGATTTCGAGGTTAATTCAGCGATTCCATGAATGCTTGTAGTGGTTTGAAATCCACCTGCCCTTCTCTCATCCAGTCATAAACTTACCTATTAACATGTCTCAACCAGATAGGTGTAAATGATCAATCAAGTATCTCTCCCAAAAAACCTCTCATCTCAAAATCATTCGTGAAACTGGATCTCTCTGCTATGGCGCAGCCTCACTGGTGGGAAATAATTACGGACAGTAAAGCGTGGCGATGCGAAATCCGTCAGGCGCAGAGGTTCAAATTCAAAACCAGCTCTGGCTGCCTGATTCATCACGCGGTGACAGATCCTCAGTCAAGTGTTACCTCAAATTACACATAAAAGGAATAACGTAATACTAATAAAACCACCTAAAGTTGTGTGCAGGTACCATCCTCGGGATTTACAAGTTCTTCAAAGTCCACCTTTTTTGCCTCACAGGATTCTGTGTATATCATGTATAACATATATTATATATCATATCGAGAATGTTCTTCAGACAATTCAGATAAATCTCTATCTTGAGGAGAATCAAGCCTTCAAACCTAAAAGCATAACTGGAATCAATTCTCGCTGCAGTGCCGTTATCCTCCTGATTCTCTCAGGTGCCGTTCTGTGCTGTATATTAAAGTCAGCTCATTGATCTTCATCATTACATGCAATTCCAGGTTACTAACTGGATCTTGTGATGAGGATCTGTGTTTTCCTACTGTGAGTATTCGATGGCAGAGCGGTATTCATGACCTGTTGTTTAACATCTTCGGAGAGATAATCACTAAAAAACTATCGCTCATTCAGAGTGTGAGTTCTCTACCATGGCTGAGTTCTTTTGAAATTTTATGTGCGCTCGTATCTGTTGGCAAAGGTTGTCTGAGACTCAGCTCAAAATTCTTCCATTTTATAACTAGGAAAATAAAACCGTTTTTCCAGAATAGGATGATCATCGGATCTTAAATGTTTATTCAGTCGTATCTTCAAGCTTCTAAAATTTTAATAAGTCGTTTTCGGTTTTTGAATATTCCGGAATGAATCAATTTGCACTGCTGAGCGCTGGAGGCGCCGTCGATACCAGCGGATCTCATCAGCGCCGGCAGTTCCATATCCAGTTCAAGCGCTCCAATTCGCGCTCCTGGAACCGCCGTCTCCACCGCGCGCGAAGGTCACCACTTTTGCAACTCAACTTCATCCACGGTTGCCATATATCATTATACCTCCCTTCAAGGGTGTTTGAACCTGCTCACCATGGCTGTGAGAGGCCATTATCCAGGAAGATAACATCAAACTCATTGTTCAATGCCAGTGAAACTTTGCCGTCCTCAGCTAACATCGTCAAACTAGTCAGATCGTGAATGTCATGATACAACTACCACCACATATCGGTTTCCAGGGAATTGTGTTCAAGCGCAATGAACCAGTGAGTCTATGTTCTCTTCAAATGTGAATCTTTGATTTCCTGATGGTTGTCAATTCAAAATCAGTTATGCATTACTTCCATGATTAAGTTTGTCAAGCTTCTCGCATCTAAATTCAAGTTGATGCATTTACACTGTCACAAAGATCTTGTGCAACAAGTATTTATCTACCATCTGGGCGGATGCTGGCGATGTGCCTCTTCTCAAGATAGCGTGAAATCATTAACTTTCAGCGGGTTACTGCATCGTAACGGCTTTATCATCAATTGGCTGGGCTCAGCCTTCATTACCACTAATGATATCGTTTTTCGTCAGTCAGATATAGTAGCATCTCCATCAGCGCATCAAAATCACCACCAGCAACAAATTCTATCAATCTCTGTCGGATAATGAGACTGCCAAGTCAAAAGTATTCTTCAAAACAGATTATCCATCACAGTCTGAGCGCAAAATATCGGATCCAGATCTTCCTCCATATCTGACGTGTTGCATCGGGATTGGTGATAGACCATGGGCTGAAAAAATGTCTACGTAAATTGGGGAAAGCTGACTTCTCCCATACTGGATTCTCTTAAAAGGGAGGTTTTGGGGAAGAGAAGAAAAAAAGTTCTGCGACGAGGTCGTAAAAAATGTTTTCTCTTTTTCTGAAGAAGTGATTGAACAGGCCGGAGTTTCCACCTGTTTCACAGTGAGACCCCCTGTGGTTTTTGTGTATTACGCCGTGTGATAATTAAAGTTGGCCACTGGACCGGGTTGATTAGATTCGTCGCGGAGACTCGAAAGAACTCTGAAAATCTGCGACCTTGAAGTAAACAAGTGAACTGCATTTTCGTATCTAATACATATCTTTAAATTTCCTTTCTTCGTAAAAATAGGTTCTATATATATATCTATATATATTACTGCTAATAAATAAATATTAAAGTGTTCCCTTGAACCTGAAAGTGACCTTCTTCTTGAAGCCGTTATACTAAGGTCAGTATAGACCCAGAGACGTTTACCAATCTTTTCATTCTCATATTTGTAATATTAGTCTTGATAGATAGTGATGATTGGAAGCTAAAATTTAAATAACGTAGGCAATAGTCAGAGGCAACGTATTTGGGTATTGAATGAGGAAAAAAACTTACTAAGCATTTCCAATTGATACGAGATTCTTTAACGTATTAATACCTTCCCTATTACGCATTGAAAACAATTTTTGCAAAACACACTTTGTGAATAGAACTCGGATTACTGTGTTCCATTTAAACACAACAAGCTCGTTAAACAATGGGATTATTTTAATGAATAGTTTATGACGTTTGGATTTCCTAATTTTAAACCGAATATGGAATTGAAATTTTTGATCCAGTCAGGATCTTCGATTTTAACAATAAATATTAACAGATTTATATCATCAAAATTAAAAGATACTGAATCATCAATCTGAAATTAATGAGGGGTAATTTTTTATTAATATTTAATTTAAGAAAAGAATCTTTCTTGTTGAAGATAAGAATAAAGTTACACGTTACATTTTACAATGATGAAATATTAACAGATTTATATCATCAAAGTAAAAGACTGAATCATCAATCTGAAATTATGAGGGTAATTTTTATTAATATTTAATTTAAGAAAAGAATCTTTTTCTTGTTGAAGATAAGAGAATAAGTTACACACGTTACATTTTACAATGATGAAATATTAACAGATTTATATCATCAAAGTAAAAACTGAATCATCAATCTGAAATTAATGAGGGGTAATTTTTTTTTTTAATATTTAATTTAAGAAAAAGAATCTTTCTTGTTGAAGATAAGAATAAAGTTACATGTTACATTTTACAAAAAGGATGAAATATTAACAGATTTATATCATCAAAGTAAAGATACTGAATCATCAATCTGAAATTAATGAGGGTAATTTTTTTTTTATTAATATTTAATTTAAGAAAGAATCTTTCTTGTTGAAGATAAGAATAAAGTTACATGTTACATTTTACAAGGATGAAATATTAACAGATTTATATCATCAAAGTAAAAGATACTGAATCATCAATCTGAAATTAAAGAGGGTATTTTTTTTTTTATTAATATTTAATTTAAGAAAAGAATCTTTCTTGTTGAAGATAAGAATAAAGTTACATGTTACATTTACAAGGATGAAATATTAACAGATTTATATCATCAAAGTAAAAGATGCTGAATCATCAATCTGAAATTAAAGAGGGTATTTTTTATTAATATTTAATTTAAGAAAAGAATCTTTCTTGTTGAAGATAAGAATAAAGTTACCGGTTTACATTTTACAATGATGAAATATTAAGAGATTTATATCATCAAAAGTAAGATACTGAATCATCAATATGAAATTAATGAGGGATTTTTTTGTTAATATTTAATTTAAGAAAAAAAATATTTCTTGTTTAAGATAAGAATAAAGTTACCTGTTACATTTCGGAACATTAAAAAGGAATTATTTCGGTATTTCTTCTTCATTGGCCCAAAAAGCCCCATGACATTCTATCTGGTGACAATTTCTGGTTTGTGCTTGTTTGAAGACATGCTCTATTCAGTGCTGCATATTTCTAATTGTCGATTATAACCTGTTTCGACATGTTTAAGCATACGTCTTTCCCACCAGTTTTCTAGTTTAAGCTAAAAATGATAATTTCTGGTTTTGTGCTTGTTTGAACTTGCTCTATTCAGTGCTGCATATTTCTAATTGTCGAGTATAACCTGTTTCGACATGTTTTAAGCATACGTCTTTCCCCTACCAGTTTTCTAGTTTAAGCTAAATGATAATTTCTGGTTTGTGCTTGTTTGAACTTGCTCTATTCAGTGCTGCATATTTCTAATTGTCGAGTATAACCTGTTTCGACATGTTTAAGCATACGTCTTTCCCCTACCAGTTTTCTAGTTTAAGCTAAATGATAATTTCTGGTTTGTGCTTGTTTGAACTTGCTCTATTCAGTGCTGCATATTTCTAATTGTCAGTATAACCTGTTTCGACATGTTTAAGCATACGTCTTTCCCCCTACCAGTTTTTCTAGTTTAAGCTAAATGATAATTTCTGGTTTGTGCTTGTTTGAACTTGCTCTATTCAGTGCTGCATATTTCTAATTGTCGAGTATAACCTGTTTCGACATGTTTAAGCATACGTCTTTCCCATACCAGTTTTCTAGTTTAAGCTAAATGATAATTTCTGGTTTGTGCTTGTTTGAACTTGCTCTATTCAGTGCTGCATATTTCTAATTGTCGAGTATAACCTGTTTCGACATGTTTAAGCATACGTCTTTCCCATACCAGTTTTCTAGTTTAAGCTAAATGATAATTTCTGGTTTGTGCTTGTTTGAACTTGCTCTATTCAGTGCTGCATATTTCTAATTGTCGAGTATAACCTGTTTCGACATGTTTAAGCATACGTCTTTCCCATACCAGTTTTCTAGTTTAAGCTAAATGATAATTTCTGGTTTGTGCTTGTTTGAACTTGCTCTATTCAGTGCTGCATATTTCTAATTGTCGAGTATAACCTGTTTCGACATGTTTAAGCATACGTCTTTCCCCTACCAGTTTTCTAGTTTAAGCTAAATGATAATTTCTGGTTTGTGCTTGTTTGAACTTGCTCTATTCAGTGCTGCATATTTCTAATTGTCAGTATAACCTGTTTCGACATGTTTAAGCATACGTCTTTCCCCTACCAGTTTTCTAGTTTAAGCTAAATGATAATTTCTGGTTTGTGCTTGTTTGAACTTGCTCTATTCAGTGCTGCATATTTCTAATTGTCAGTATAACCTGTTTCGACATGTTTAAGCATACGTCTTTCCCATACCAGTTTTTCTAGTTTAAGCTAAATGATAATTTCTGGTTTGTGCTTGTTTGAACTTGCTCTATTCAGTGCTGCATATTTCTAATTGTCGAGTATAACCTGTTTCGACATGTTTAAGCATACGTCTTTCCCCTACCAGTTTTCTAGTTTAAGCTAAATGATAATTTCTGGTTTGTGCTTGTTTGAACTTGCTCTATTCAGTGCTGCATATTTCTAATTGTCGAGTATAACCTGTTTCGACATGTTTAAGCATACGTCTTTCCCCTACCAGTTTTCTAGTTTAAGCTAAATGATAATTTCTGGTTTGTGCTTGTTTGAACTTGCTCTATTCAGTGCTGCATATTTCTAATTGTCGAGTATAACCTGTTTCGACATGTTTAAGCATACGTCTTTCCCCTACCAGTTTTCTAGTTTAAGCTAAATGATAATTTCTGGTTTGTGCTTGTTTGAACTTGCTCTATTCAGTGCTGCATATTTCTAATTGTCGAGTATAACCTGTTTCGACATGTTTAAGCATACGTCTTTCCCCTACCAGTTTTCTAGTTTAAGCTAAATGATAATTTCTGGTTTGTGCTTGTTTGAACATGCTCTATTCAGTGATGCATATTTCTAATTGTCGAGTATAACCTGTTTCGACATGTTTAAGCATACGTCTTTCCCCTACCAGTTTTCTAGTTTAAGCTAAATGATAATTTCTGGTTTGTGCTTGTTTGAACATGCTCTATTCAGTGATGCATATTTCTAATTGTCGAGTATAACCTGTTTCGACATGTTTAAGCATACGTCTTTCCCCTACCAGTTTTCTAGTTTAAGCTAAATGATAATTTCTGGTTTGTGCTTGTTTGAACTTGCTCTATTCAGTGCTGCATATTTCTAATTGTCAGTATAACCTGTTTCGACATGTTTAAGCATACGTCTTTCCCCTACCAGTTTTCTAGTTTAAGCTAAATGATAATTTCTGGTTTGTGCTTGTTTGAACTTGCTCTATTCAGTGCTGCATATTTCTAATTGTCGAGTATAACCTGTTTCGACATGTTTAAGCATACGTCTTTCCCCTACCAGTTTTCTAGTTTAAGCTAAATGATAATTTCTGGTTTGTGCTTGTTTGAACTTGCTCTATTCAGTGCTGCATATTTCTAATTGTCGAGTATAACCTGTTTCGACATGTTTAAGCATACGTCTTTCCCCTACCAGTTTTCTAGTTTAAGCTAAATGATAATTTCTGGTTTGTGCTTGTTTGAACTTGCTCTATTCAGTGCTGCATATTTCTAATTGTCGAGTATAACCTGTTTCGACATGTTTAAGCATACGTCTTTCCCCTACCAGTTTTCTAGTTTAAGCTAAATGATAATTTCTGGTTTGTGCTTGTTTGAACATGCTCTATTCAGTGATGCATATTTCTAACTGTTGATTATAATCTAACTACTACTACTATTTACTACTAACTATTTTAGAAAAGGCAAGAATTTTGTTTTAAAGAGTTCCTAGAGAAGAATATCTCTGCACCTCTATTTACATAATTTAAGAATTAAAATTAAACATTTATTTCAAAAGACTAAAATGCAGTGAAAGAAATTAAAAATGAAATAATTAAGAATGAGTAGCTTACTCAGTAGAAATTTAAATTTTAAACTTTTAAAATGAAAAAAAAAAAAAAAAATTAAAATTTAGTGAAAAATGTAAAATTTAAATTTAATAATTAAAAATTAGACAAAAATTAAATAATATGGAAGTTAAATTAACCTTTGCACATTGTAAGAAGTTTTAAGTTCTAAGGGGGTGCGTTCAAAGCCTGCATTATTTTCCCTACTAGTTTTCTAGATTAAGCTAAATGATCATTTCTGATTTGTGCTTGCTTGGACATGCTCTATTCAGTGTTGCATATTTCTGACTGTCGATTTAAACCTGTTTAGAAATGTTTAAGCATATATCATTTCCTATTGGCTCAGCTCATTTTTTGTGTGTTTAATGTTTAGTTAATGAATAAAACAAGTAATATAAAAAAAAATTTAAGTCAATTCCTACTTTTTTTTTCACTGTTATTATAAATAATTTTTCATTTTAATTACTATATTAATTAATTTAACTATCTTTTATAAATAATTTTCAATCATTTTTTAAGTTCTGGCGCCATCTATTGGTAGATATATGCAACTTAAATCTCAAAAATTCTAAAATTAATTAATTAAATTTAATTACTGAATTAATATTTGAAAAAATGTATTAACATCCAGTGTCATCCACTACAAGTTAAAAAAAAATGTATTTGAACTTGAGTGGATGAATAAAAATATTTTAATTACGATTAAAAATTGGAACAACATATATATAGGAAGAGAGTGAGCTAATAGAAGGAATTGAATGAGCCTTGATAGATTGCATTCATACTTAAGTTTTTCTGATCGGTTATTCAAGTATTAAATACATGCTGATGAATTTTATGATCATTTTTATAAGCCCTATCTTATCATATTTTATGTGCTCAAATCTATATGATATAACTGAATTCAAAGCAATATATGAAAACTGATTGCTTTCAGTTAGAGTTGCATGTAGTGATATAGAAAATTTTTTTTTTTTTTTATAAATATTTCGATACATACTTTACATGTTTATATGGAAATGATATTCCAATCTTCGCAATGTTCACTTACAATCTATTAAAAAAATTTCAGTCAATATTAATGACACTTTCTGTGACTTATTGGAGAGGGATTGTACACGACCTGTTTTACAAAACATCAGAAAAACTCAAAATCAAAACAAAGTTCATGTCATGCCAATGAAGTTGTGTGTTTAGATATTTATGAACCATTCTTCAATAAACAGGCAGAAAAAGGTCCCTTAAAGATAAACAATTAATGATAAAAAAATCAAAATAACTTCAGTATTTCAATTTATGATAAAGATATTTCATAGAAGAAACAAATCAGTTTAGAGAGCAAATCAATTCAGAAATTAAAAGAAAAAAAAAAATTAAAGGAAAAAAAATTAAACATAAAAATACAGCTTTCTCTAGTTAAAATTTCAAAAATTACAGAGTGTTTAAGGTAGATTTTCCTAGGATACTAAAAAATATCACGTTTTTGGAACATCAGCCAATCGGAAACCTGATCTCCTGCTTATTCAGACTTCCTATTGGCTGCGATCCTACGAAGTGCGAAATTAATATACAGTGGAAATTCATCGTTATTATTATTCAATTACTTCTATTAGCTCACACTCTCCTATATATTTTGTTCCAATTTTCAATCGTTAATAAATTACTTTTTATACATCTACTCAGGTTCAAATACATTTTTTTTAACTTGTAGTGGATGACACTGGATGTTAATACACTTTTTCAAATATTAATTCAGTAATTAAATTTAGTTAATTAATTTTAGTTTTTTTTTTAGATTTCAGTTGCATATATCTACCAATAGATGGTGCCAGATAAACTAAAAAATGAATGAAAAATTATTTATAAAGGGACTTTCCTGAAATATAGTGGAAAAAAAGTAGTAATTGACTTTTAATTTTTTTTTTATATTACTTGTTTTATTCTTTACTTAAAAATTATAATAATAATAAAAAAATTTATGCATATACAAATTTAAAAATTAATAAAGTTAATTTTTTAAATAAATTAATAATATATATATCTTACTCTTTTTACCATCGAATCAATGGGTTTAAAGCTTAAGAAGCTTCTCTCATTCACAAAGCAGGAGATAGAGGTTGCTAAGCAACAAGGCTGTCAACCTGACAAATCGTCGTTATCGTCGTCGCAGTTAGTATTAGTTCTAATCCTCCACATTAAAAATGTAATGTAGGAAAATAAAACTCAACCACAAGAAATGGCTAAAAGACCTTTGAGTTATTTCAGTCAAAAATATACCAAAATGATGAGTTTCTATTACATTATTTGATAGAAAAAAATTAACAACCTAAAAGTTCTTTTTATGTGACTGTAAAATCCTTTATGCAGTTTTTAAAAATATTCTCATAACCTAATCTAAATTTGTGATTTGGTTTGGTTTGGCGCTCTACGGTCATCTTGTGCATACTTTTTAGGCTAATCGGGCCGGGATCTACAGTTTAACGTGGATTCCGAACCACTCACAAACATCCATGCCACCGCCAGGACTCGAACGTGGAGCCTGGGGTACCGATGGACAGAGCGTTAACCAATTGACCATCAGGATGCCTAAATTTGTGAAGCTAACTCTCAAGTTCTGTATTTTAATCAAATTGGTAACTTTTTACGAAGTCAACTTATATCTATGAAACATGAACCCAAATGAAAAATATTTTGCGAATCTTTATAAACTGACTTTAAACTGTAAGTAGTGCGACAAACCGAACCAAATCTTATGAACTGAGTTATTCATTACATCTAATGAAATATTGCATAACATCTTAACAAAATTGAGGGGCTATTTGTTGTCTGATATACATAAAATAGCAAAACCATAAGTTTGACATTAAAAAAAAACTTTATTAAATTATGATTTTTTGTTTTTGAGTCTGCTTGTATACCCATAAATTGTTTTTGATTGGTTTTAAATTACCCTTATTATTAAATGTCTGCCTATCTAAAATTATTTGTAAAAAATATAAGAAACTATTTGGGGTTTTTGAATATTACCTACCAAATTTGATTAAATTCAACAAAGATGTAAATTTTTTTCTGAAAATTTGCTTTTTATATGAAAATGACTCTTTTATTTTTCATTAACTTTCAGTTGTTGAATATTGGATTTAGCCCCAATTATATCTTGTTGTATTATAAATAAATATTTATGCTATTCGTAGTTATTTTTTAAATTTAAAATTTAATAAATTTTTATTGAATTATTTTTGCTAATTATTGTATTAGGGGCATGATGTCCGAGTGACTATAAGTCGATGCCACAAGTTTCGAGTTCGAGCCCCAGGGTGCTATACATGTTTGCAGTCGTTCGAAATCCACTTTTAAACAGTAGGGCCCGGTCTAATATGACTGTCGGGCGTAGGGCTTACAACACTACACCGTAAAAAGAAAACATCTGTCTCTAAATCTGCCAGTAGGCAGACGGTCTTGTCCCACCATGGGGTTGTTGAGTCTAATGAAGACGAAGCATTATATTAATTATAATTTAATATAATATTTAGCTTTATGCTGTCATAAAAAATATATTGTTTGTCAATTTTTTTTATTAAAATTGTTTAATATATTTATTAAGACATAAAAAGCTAAATACAAATTTTGTAACGACTTTCAAACTTGACTCTGGTAAACAAAAAATTTTTCTAACGAGAATCAATTATTCATTCATTTTCATGTACTTACCATTCATTTTTCTTAAATTCATGACCACCTTTTAAAATATAGCTTTACAAATCATTTTTCTTCTTTATCAATTCTAACTTGGTTGGATCTTCGATGTTGTTATCTATTACTGTGCATGAGAAAGTATGAAAGATCTTGACAATAAAAAATAAATGTCATATACAGGGTGATTATAATTAAAGTCCCACTTTCAAAATGCTATAAAAATAAGAAACACTCGTCACAATGAGTTCAAATTTGAACTGAAGATACTTGAAGATGGAGAAAATGGTACGGCATCAAAAAAAAAAAAAAAAAAAAAATCAAATTATATTAACAGATGGCGCTGTAAAAGGCATACAGAAAGTGAATTCGGCTGACTGTGATGTTTTGAATCAAAATTACAACGTATTTGGCATGAGTTGCACATTATATCAACTGTCGTGTTCAATGTGCTTGATTATTTCGGTTTTTTGGCGGAAAAAATGACTTCCAAGTCATTACACAGTTGTGACACTGTTAGTGGAAAGCCCATCCACCACGACAAGTTCATACCAAATTGGATGGGAAAAATTGGTGGAACTTTTTTTGAAGTCATGCCGTTTTTCCTTCTTCAAATATCTTCAATTCAAATTTGAACTCTTTGTGATGAGTGGTTCTTTTTTTACAGCATTTTGAAAGTGAAACTTTAATTATAATCACTCTGTATTTTGTTGTTAAATAACATCATCATAAACTTTGAACCTACATAAAAATGATAACAGAAAAAAATTAGAAATTTTGTAATTAACATTTTTTGTTATAAATTATTATTCGAAGTCAAGACTGAAAATAAAGCAATGGCCTTTTTTTTTTTTTTACTTTAAAGCCATTCATTTCTGTGAAATCCTGGTTCATTGTTTTCTGCATATAAATAATTTCTTTTTTAGTATAAACTTAACCTTATACCTTGAATGTTTCAATAGACATGTAGAATAATAAAATTAACATATAGATTGCTATGCAGTAAAGGGTAAATGTATTTTTAAAAACACGACACTTAAGATGATCCAGTCTGTTGCAACATACAGTGAAACTATTTCTCATCCATGTGAAATAAGTTGAATGGACAAGAGTAAAATAATTTACAGTAAAAAAATGAGGAACGAGCTTTTATTAAAAGCCACTAAAAAGGGAGGAATGCCTTTCAAGAATCTCCTTATCCGACTTTTAAAGACATTGGCTAAAATGTTGTATATTTTAAAAATTATACTATATATATACTACTAATTATATTTTTTAAAATTATACTACTATATACTATTGATTCTATTTTAAAATTATATTATTATATACTACTAATTTCATTTTTAATTATATTATTATATACTACTAATTTCATTTTTAAATTATATTATTATATATTACAATTGCATTTTTAAATTATACTATTATATGCTACTAATTATATTTTTAAATTATACCATTATGCTACTTATATTTTAAAATTATACTAAAATATACTATTTGTTTACTATAAAAATTATACTATTGTATTAATACTAATATTTTAGTATAATATATACTATTTGTATTATTATATTAAAAATTATACTAAAATATACTATTTGTTTACTATAAAATTATACTATTATACTAATACTAATATTGTTTAGTATAATAATATACTAAACTTTTGTTTATATATTTATATTAAAAATTATACTAAAATATACTATTTGTTTACTATAAAATTATTCTAGTATACTAATACTAATATTTTAGTATAGTAATATACTATTTGTATTGTTATATTAAAAATTATACTAAAATTATACTAGTAGTTAATATCAATAACTACTAATATGAATAATTCTCATAATCAAATGAGATATTTCAAGCAACTAAGCGCTCTCATAATAATACATAGTATAAATATTCACATGTATCATAAATATTTATAAAAAAATGAGACATTATTTACTTCCAGATTTAGAAACTAATTCTTCTAGGTCATTTAGGTAGCTTATATTTTATCTTTAGTTCATAATAATAAAAGGTTGTTAATTAGGATTTTTATCTTATGTTTATTAATCCACCAGATATTTTTATAATTATTTTCCCTTTATGAAACAAATTTTTTACACTAATTTCATTTTTTCCTTTCCTTTTCTGCTGGTGAAAATCCAGCAGAAAAGGAAAACTTTCCTTTTCAGAGCTTCTGTTGTGTGGAGCACCCGTAGGTAGAAATCTGATTTGACTCGGTGTCGTTCTTACGTTTATAGAAGACAGTGACCTACAGCTTAAAGTGATTCCAAACCACTACAAATATCCATGGCACCGATGTGTCGCGAACCCGAAACCTGTGCTCAACGAGCGCTAGAGCCAACTGTAGGCTTTTTAATAGACGTCATATTGCTACATTATTTAGAGCAGTCCACTTTTATTAGAGACTTAATATGCAATCCATTTTGTGATTTAACACTCTCAAGATTAACAAACAATAAAACACTTTGATTTTAAATATGGGACTACATGCATATATGTTGTTGAGATCCATGGTCGTATTCTTCATTTTATTGTTCTGTAATTGACTGAATTGGAAAGTATATTGAATTAGTTGGAACATAGGAAATTAGCATTGTGGGAATCTTTACTAACTGATTAAATGCCTGTTTTTTTAATTCCTTCTATTAGCTCACACTCTCCCTATATATATCTTATTCAAATTTCCAATCGTTCATAAAATATTTTTTTATTCAACCACTCCAGTTCAAATACATTTTTTTGAACATGTTGTGGATGACACAACAATTAATACAGTTTCTTCAAATATTAATTCGATAATTAAATTTAATTCATTCTTTTTTATTTTTTTCTTGATTTAAGTTGCGTATATCTACCAATAGACGGCGCCAGATAAACTTAAAAAATGAATGAAAATCATTTATAAAAGACTTTCTGCAATAGAGTGGGAAAAAAAAAAAGTAGGAATTGACTTTAAAAATTGTTTTTTTTTATATTACTTGTTTTACATACGCTCATATCAGAAATGGGTTTTTATAACTTCCCATATATTCTCGTTTTTGTACATATAATTTTCGCAATAATGATACATGTATACACTTTAGTAAGCGAGTTATTATAATGAGTACATTGCGAGGAGAATGCTGATACTTTAAAAGTGGGGCTCCTTTTCTAGAGATCAACTCAGTTGTCAGGGAACAGATTCGTAGAAACAATGGCAAAAATTGTATGCAAGCCAAATTTGAATATCGCCACAAAGACGCATATTTCTACAACGAAATAAATATGTTTTTTTTACGGTGAATTTAATTAATATTAATTAAAATAATAATATATGATTATTTATGAAAAATAATTGACTTCCATTCAATTTCGTTAGATTTTTTATCAATCTTGCTATTATGTTAATATGACCAGCGGTCGGTGGGACATATTTCGGACTCGAATCCTGGCGGTGCCATGGATGTTTGTAGTGGTTCGGATGCCACTTTAAATCGTAGGCTAATATGACTGTTAGGGTAGGGCTTATTGTAAAAATGATGAAAATTATGATAAAATTCTTATTTGAATATTCTAAAACCAGGTAAATATATTGGGACGAATAATTAATGGCCTTTGGTAGGTTATAACTTTAGAGAAAAATATTATTAAAATATCTATACACATTTAATATAATAGGTCACACTTTTTTGAAAAATTTGTTTAATTTTAATCATTTGGCCAATCGGAAGAAAAATTCTTAATATATAATAGTCATCAGTTTCTCACAATTTTCACTTTGGTACCACAGGCTTCAGGTTCGAATCCGGGCGGTAGCATGTATGTTTGTGAGTGGTTCGGAATCCACGTTAAACAATAGGTCCCGGTCTAATTAGCCTAAAATGTGCACAAAATTACCATAGAGCAACAAAACAAACCATTCCTTTTAAAGCGTTATTCTGCATTTGCAGTATACTGCATAACCCGAATTTCATAACCGAATCAATGTGCGGTTAACTTTTATTTTGCTTAGTCTCGGATCAACATTTTTTTTTATCAGGAACTTCTAGAAGGCATCCTATTGCATTATTTTAAGGATTGCAACACAACTTTCCTCTGTGTGTTTTCTTTCAAAAAAAATAATAATAATAATAATAAAATTGCAATTTCCTCGAGAAATACCCAATGTAGTTGTAATTTCCACGAATTTCGTTTTTCATTTCTTTATTTTTTTCTTATTTTTAATGCTAAAACACATCGCCAAAATAATTTCGAAAGCGATGAGAATGCACGAAAGTGTGTGTTTGCACAAAAAATTGGAAGTGGAAATGCCGGTTTGCAAAGATTCCTCTTTACAGAAGAGAATTAAAAACTAATTCCTTTCGAAGGCACCCAGCGGTTGGCTTTTGACCTTGAACGTGAGGAAATAACATTTAAGAAGGGCACAGTTAAACGCGATTAAAGAGGCTTCTCTTTCAATTCACTCAAGGCTAAAAGATTTTTAGAGAGATCAGTCTCACTCGGATATCTCGATTAATAAAGATTCATCAAAATTGTTCTGTTTTTCTTGCTCAAAAGCTTTAGAAGTTTCGACGTGGGTTCGAGACAAATTGACTCTGATTCCAGAATTATGTTCCGTCAATCTAAGATTAAAAGATTTTCTTTTTATCTACTTTGTCGGGTTTTAAATGTCCTTTATTCACCCTAAATGCATGTGTTTTTATCATGTCCTACTTGCGATCCAGAGGTACTACGTGCTAGCTAACATGCGAAATCCGTACTTTGTCGTGACCCATTGACAATGTGAGCATGAAATGAGCATTTATTGACACTGAGCACCCACTCACATTGACACGTGAGAGCGTAAGCATGAGCATTTCAGCCTAAACCCCCTCTTGCTGACATGCAATCCACTGACGGTGTACCTTCAGTCACTACTTTCAGAAAAGTGGGGGCCTCTATGGCCGAGTGGCTGGCGCTCTGGCGCTCGGTACCACAAGTTTCGGGTTCGAGTCCCGGCGGTGCCATGGATGTTTGTAGTGGTTCAGAATCCACTTTTAAACCGTAGGTCTTGGTCCTAATAGGATCGTAGAGCGTTGCCAGGGGGCATTGTTACTCGGCGTCCGTATCTTCAAGTTACACGCGACCCCTGGGTAATGCAAAGTGAGTAACGTTTGTGCAGCGCTTGCCTTAAGGCATCAAGACCAAGCTGTCTAAGTGTTTGCCAGCTGCATTGAAAAAAAAACTTTCAGAACAGTGGCGGCAATGTGTACTAAGTACCTCGCATCGACAATCAAGCTGCCCGATGGAAGCTTTTTTTCCTGGTTTTCCTTCATACGACAAGTAAAATGTGGCAGTTACAAATAAAAGTCCTCCCTAAGACTATGTGATCAACCATTTTCATCCTATGCCAGTCACCGGACCTCTCGATCATTAGTCGACGAGCAGTCCAATACAGTAAAGAACGACAACAAGACATTGGCAGTAAATACAAAAGGGATACAGTTAAGAATAATAGGGCATATACTGAGGTGTTCTTCAGTTATGGGCACGCCATAGTCGCAAAGTGGGCAGATATCTGTAGCAGCCAGTCCTGTTCTAGCAGGTGGCTCTGTAAATGGTCATGGCCCGTGACAAGTCTAAAACAGGCCACGCCGATAACTCTAGACATGGAACTGGGAACTCTTGTTGACTTATTCAATAGGAAGTCCACTTTTTCTTAGAAGCCTTCTCTGTATGCAGGTTGAAACCATTGGATTTAATAGAGAAAGATATATATCGCCTTATATGACGCAAAGGCAAAGGAAGATCAGGTTGCATCATTTGTGATCCATGCTTGGCCAATATATCAGCCTGCTCATTTCCACATATCTGTCATCAACCATTGGTGTTCATGACATATATATAAGTGTAACACGAGTTCCACCGATGTTCAAAACAGGGAAAAATAGTGGGCTGTACAGTTATTTACTTGAAAATAAGAGCTGCAAGAGTATCGTATATATAAATAGTCAAATTAGATGGTTAGAATTTTGTTTTTCTTTATATAACAGACGTGGAGTCAGACAGTCATTTGAGCTGTCTGAGTTCCTATCAAGAGGGAAGTCCCCTAATAGTGGGCTACTACCTCTTATTTACATACACACATAAATATTTATAAACAATGGAAAAAAATTTAGAGATTCAAAGGAAGTTATTTACAAATCTTAGTTCTGCTCCACTTCGGCGTGGGTGGAAGTTGTAGGTTCAACGCTGTCTTCAGAAAATTTTCCGTGTCTGGTCAGATGTTCAATGTATATGCTTCTGGACCATTTAATCGTGTGACAATTGCACAGTTGACTTACAAGAGGGTTTAGGTTAAAATCCATTGGTGGTGTCCCTTACAGTCACTGCTTTAAGAAATGAGATAACAATGTGTATAAAGTACATCAAGTCAACAATCAGGCTGCCTGATGGAGGTGTTTTTTCCGGTATTCTTTCCTGCGACAAGTAAAGGAGGAACAATTATCCATAATAAGGACACCTAGAAAACTATGTCATCAACCATTAGTGTTCATGGCATATATAATTGTAACACAAGGCCCACTGATCTTCAAAAGAAATAGTGGGCAAGAATATCACATATGTAAATAGAAAAAATTACTTAGTTAGAATTGTTATTGTTTTTCCTAATATAACACATATTAAGGTGAATCAGTTATCCATGTAGGTCTTCCTGGAAGGCATTGATGGATCATTTTTCTCTCATCCATTTTGCATGCCAGGCAATCAATTTGAAAAGTGAAGTCAGCCCATCCATCAAGTCAAACCAAAAGAAATTTTAAAAGTTGTATTCCTTTAATGTAAAGCAGGTAATTATATTAAAAAGAAAATTCTAATTATATAGAAACCCACTAATTAAACATCTATATCATGCAAATAATACTAATATTAAATGACTAAAAAGCAGCAATATTTAAAGTAAGAAGTTTTAAAAGATCACTGAACTGCATTAGCATAAAATAATCAACTATCTTTTCAAAAATTTTAATCTTCATTCTAAATACAGATCCTTACAATATATTTAGTATGAATTTGAAGCTTTCATGTTCTTTAGTATACTTACATCAATTACTTTCAGTTTATAGTTAATTTATACGTTTAATTTTTTTTTTTATTCATCACGGCCTTCGGTGAAACAAAATCCCAAAACTCGAAGAGTATTGCGTCACTCATGCGTCCCAAGGGAACCCTACTCCACCCCCCCTCTCCTGGCATACACCATTCCCGAAGAAATCTTCATTTAATCGGTCGAGAACCATAAACACAGTGCACTGTGATTAAAGCTCTGTTGCTGCAACGATCGAGGTGAGTGAGCCTTTCTTTTTTTTTATCGTCTGCTATCAATGTTTTAGAATATTTTTAATTATTATTATTTATACTGACTGTTTTTAATTAATAATAATTTACATTTATGCATATATAAATAAATTTCTGAATAATAAATAAATAAGATGAATAAAAATGAAGGTCAATTATATTTTATATATACAGTTAGCTAATGAAAGAATAATGTAAAGAATTAAAAGAAAAATAAAGAATAATGGAAATTTTTTTCAATAATTTAAAATATGTTTTTATAAAATAAAATAAAATATAATAAATAATATATATATATATAATAATTAATAATATGTAATATAAAATATAATAAATGTTTTTTATAATAATTAAAAATGTGTTTATTTTGTTTTAATGCTTTATTTTTAAATATATAATAAAGATAATATTCCAAGGTTTTTAGTGTAACATCATTACTACTGGTATTGTTTCATCAAAAAACAAATATCGTTTGGCAATTTAATATCGTTTGCAGCTGTCATGAAACTTTCAGAAAAATAAAAAAGGTATGAAAAATAATAATTTAAAAGAAAATCCTAATTATTATTTTGTAAATATTATTAATCAATTAAAATTATTTTTTTTCCTTTATAAAAAAATAATCTCTGATAAAAATGTTCCATTGTTTTAAACTTTTTAAGATTAAGAAACAATAAGCTACTGAAAAAAAATGGCATTGACTGAATGACATGAAAAAAAAGAGTTTTTGTTAACAAAATAAGTCTAAATATTGCCGCAAAGTTTAAAAACTTTTTTCCGTTTGCATTTATTATTTTTATAATGCATTTATTATTCAGGAAAAGTCTCGAAACTTTCGAACAGCAGGAGAAAAAAAAATTCAGTTTTCGGACCATAGCAACAAAAGAAACTTTTTGTATGACGTCACTCTTAAATAACAGGTGAGAGTTTGCGGAGGGAGTTGAGTCAAACTTCAGCTTCTGTGGCGGATACTCTTTCGGTAGAAAGAAAAAATCGTTTGCTTTTATTCTTTCTACGTTTTCACGTGGTCGATTTATTTTGAATGTCACCAGTTGTTGCCAAAATAAATAGTTTACAAAAGGAGAGAGAAAATAGAATGACTTAAACATTTTTATAGTTAAAAAAAGAAGAAAAGAATGTGAAGTGGAAGAAAGCACAAGAAAGAAATATATTCTGCCACTTGTCACATTGTTGTTCTGTTCTTTGCCAAAAAGCGTCACTTATATCACAACATCCTGTCAAACTTAGCAACACCTTTTCTCTTATATATGGGAATAAGATAAGAGCGTGTATAACGGAATAGGATTTCAAGGATATAAATTTCGTAATGATTTTTCTTTGTAAAAATGCTCTTTTCAATTCGGAAAAGTTTGTATCTTTTTAGAATTTTAGCAATGCTCGACAATATTTCAGGTTTCACATTCTCCCAACATGTAACTTTCCCTTTAAAAAAAAATAAATAAAACGACACTAATTTAAATAGTTTTATTATACCAAAACAATTGATGAAGGTCAATTCTAGTAACTCTAATGTCGATACTACCAATATTTTTAATGCCCATAATTTCCAAGGACAATATTAATATTTTATAAACCGTTCAATACTGTGGGGATGATATCCCTATGATAGTCCTTATTATAAGAAAATGTACATAAAATTAAATGTAGTCTACGTTCTCTTATGCAAGTATATATTCGCCATTTGTTAATACATAGCTTCCTCTAAACATTACAAAAGATTGCGGAATTAATAATTTATCGTTATTTTTTTACATTTAAAAGAATATTTGGGAAGATCTTTGAAGACGTTTCACAAAACGCTGAATTTAAAAATATTTGTTTGATGATAAAATCTGAAATTATGTGAAATATTTTTTGTTTTAAAACCAATATTTAAGCTTTGATTGCTTTTTTTTTTAGCAGGAAGGGGGCTTCCCATATACCTTTGTGTGTCACATATAAAGAGACTTTTAAAAATTCCCACCTGATAGCCTGACTATCGACGAGAAACACTTTGCATACTATGTCACAATCGCCATCGAGTCTCCTCGATTCTGATAGCAGGGTTTATAGCTGACATCGTAAGGGGATTCGATTCTGAACTGTACTGCACGTTAGCTGTACAGATTACCAATAGCCAAGGCTTCAAATTAGCGGCCTGACGTTCAATTGGCTAGCTCTCTTTCCCTTGTTGCCATAGGCTTCAGGTTCGAATCCTGACTGTGGCATGCTTGTTTGTTAGTGGTTCGAATCCCCGTTAAACTGTAGATCCAGATTTAATTAGCCCAAAGTGTGTACCAAATGATCGTAGAGCGACAAAACAAATCTAATGTTTTAATTATTTAAAAGATTAATAATTAATGCATAAATTAACCGGCAACTAATTAGTGAGTTTCAGAAAGTTTTTTTTCTTTAAGATACCGTTTAAATATTAATTCTTTTATTGTTCTAAAAGCAAAAAAAAAAAAAAAATGTTTTGAAAAGAAGTTGTCGATAATTAAAAGATTATAATATAATCTCTGTATGCATCTGCGTGCTATCTTATCTTTTTCAATTCATTTATTTAAATCCATTAGCTTATCAAAAAAAAACATCGTAAATCATTTCCTCACACTTTAAATAGCGTTCTTCTATTGCTTATTTTTTTTTTATTATTTTTTGTCTTTCATTTTTTAATGTGCTGATTCCTGTTTCATTTCAGAGAAAAAATAAGAGAAATCAAAACATAATCACCTTTGTTTGTATAAAGAGAACATTTAATCATCCGTTGATAGAGAAGTTAAAAAAAGAAAAAACAATTCTTCATTATGTGTTTCGCCGTCACACCTGGGTAGGTTTCTCCGTAGCTTTCCTTTACCTTGATTGCTTTCTCGGTAAAACCTTGAATTTTTTTACTTTCTCTGCAAAGCGAGCAATTTTACCGTCAAATTCTGTCTCGTGCACATTTTTTACCTTTTTTTTTTCACAAAACTCTCTTTGCTCTGATATAGCACTGAACAAAATGATTGCACTAGAAACTACTACAATAAATAACTACGAATAACGGGTTTTTTAATCAATAATTAGTGATGCAATGATTTTGTATGCGAGCAGAGTTAGGGTATGGTATGCGGAAAAAGTTACCAGTCAAGAATATACTGAGAGCTAAAATTCGAAATTCGAACTTTTTTTTTTTTTTTTTACATTCATTGGGGAAACTAAATTATTGATTCAATTCCTTCTATTAGCTCACACTCCCTGTATATATATATCTTGTTCAAATTTTCAATCGTTCATAAAATACTTTTTATTCATCCACTCAAGTTCAAATACATTTTTTTTTTTTGAACTTGTAGTGGATGACATACTGGATGTTAATACAGTTTTTCAAATATTAATTCAAAAATTAAATTTAATTAATTCATTTCAGTTTTTTAGATTTAAGTTGCATATATCTATCAATAGATGTGCGCCAGATAAACTTTAAAAAAAAAGGAATAAAAATTATTTATGAATGTCTTTATGCAATAGAGTGAAAAAAGTAGGAATTGACTTGAAAAAATTTTTTTTATATTACTTGTTTACAAGATAGTTATAAAAATAAACATGTTTTCATTTAATACATAAACCAGGGATGGTCATCCCGCTGCTCGCCTTCAATGTTTTTGTGGCCTGCGAGATGTGTCACGCTTTTACAAAATATATTTATTTTATAATGGTCAAAGTAGTGAAAACCAAGGCATTAAAATATATATTATTTCTGCATCCATATATTCAAAATTACATCAACTATGCAAAAGAAATAAGAAAACTTAAAGCTACTTTTGAAAGCAGAGTCAGTAATTTAGAGTTAGAGAAATACAACAAAATTTTTGAAATGTATTCATCTCCATTTCATTCATTTCATTTCATGTTGAAATCGAGTCGGCTCCAGAATATCTCTAAATAGAACTGGTTGACTTACAATGCAATATTGAAATAAAATGCATTTTTGAAACATCAGAATTAATACTAGATTTTTATAGCACTTACGTCACAAAAAGAGAAAGAATCTGGCAAAAACGTTGTTTGCGCTTTGGGTTCAATTTACACCAGCGACACAATAATAATAGCTCATTATGTTACAATTTTTCACCAAAAAACGTCTGTAGTGGGTCTAAATCCAATATGGGGATAAATAATTTTATATGTAGCCCGCGGAGTTAGGATGCATTTACAAAGTGGTCCGCAAAATCATTTGGGTTGGCCACCCCTGACATAAACTAAAAATTATTATAATTAAAAAAAAAAAAAAAAAAAAAAGGATTACCATGGGGCTGTTGTGCCACTGATGATGATGATTTAATTATTTAAATATTTCTTATATAATAAATCCAAAGTTTAATTAAAATTATATGGATTCCAGTTAATTATAATTATTTGTTTCAAAATAAAATAAATAATGATTAACTAATGGCACACAGCCAATAATTTTATTAATAAAAATAATTACACAAAGCAAATTCTTATAAATATTATTGTATTATATTCTTCTCTTTCTTCTTAGTTATTATTATCAATATATATAAATGTAATTTTAGATACGTTTTTAGATGGAACTATTATTGTAAAATATAAATAAAATAAAAATAAATATAATAGTACGGTATTTTTAATATTATTTTATCAATGCTGTCTTATAGCGTAAAACTTTTTTTAGAATGTTTGTGTTATCGTATATAATTTGTCAAACAATAAAATATTAATTAGTTTTTGCTTTTCCTTTTAAAACGTTCTCGAATAATTTTTTTTTTTTATTTGTGTAACAGAAATACTTCAGCGTGTGAGATTAACGAAAACGAAAACAAAAAACGCTACGCAGAAAAAGACAAAAGAAAATCTAAATGCGAGCGCAAAACTTTCGACCAATCAGAACCCTTTCGCCGTTTACCAACACCAGAGCGAGCCACCGTCGATCAAGCGAAAGGAGTCGGGCTATAGACGATCCAGAAACAATTCTCTTCCCACTTGCAACACACGTAACAGAACAAATTAGTCGCGCTATTAATTTTTTCTCCGTAGTCACAATGCAGCGACATTTGTTTTCCTTAATTTTATCGGACTTGATTTCCGAGTTCTTCGCGTATGCCTAGATTATTGATTTGTGATTCCGTGATCAAACGTATGCTTCCATACGCCAGCAGCTCTACCAATAAATTCGCAAACGATTTTTTAGCAACGTGTTTATCTTCCGCTCAACTCCGACTGAGGATTTGCAGGTTCAACTTATTAGAAAGAAGCGTCATTGTTACCTTAGCAACTGCAATTGTCGATTATATTACCATGGGAACCGGTAAGTCATGCATTATATGAACATTTTTTTATATATATGCATCATATGTTATTCTTTGGAATTCAATCCATGTTAAAATGTTATGTGCTACAAAAGCCTTTATAAAAATATTATTTAAATAATTATAAAGGTTTATTTAATCGAAATTTTATATTTTATAATTCTTTTCTAAATATAATATAGTATATATACATATTTTTCTAAGTCATGCATTATATGAATAATTTTTATATACAGGAAATGTTATTGCATCATATGCATATTCCTTGGAATTCAATTTATACCAAAATGTTATGTGCAAAAAAGCCTTTATAAAAATTATTTATTTAAAATGTTTATTTAATCGGAATTTTATATTTTATAATTCTTCTAAATACATACTTATAAATTGATTTTTATTGCTTAATTCAGTGTTCTAGAAGGTTCTATGCGATCGATACCATACTGTATCGTTATTATGTTAATTTATTATAAGTTTGTTATTTTATGAACAAAATTTTTTTTTTATATGAAAAAAACCCTTTTTTTAATTTTTTTTTTTTTTTTTTAAATTCGTTGAGATTTTTACAATAATTGCTTAGAATTGTGTTCCATTTTTTTATATAATGTGATCTTAAGTAAAATATCAACTGATCAAAATATATAATTTGAGAACTTCGTAGAAGTTTTATTTCTTCTAAAGAATAAAAACACGTATTTCATTTTTGCTTGTCTGTACTTGCCTAAACAATAAAACTCAAAACTCTATATGAATTTGGAAGTATAATGCAAATTTTTCTTTTTTTCAATAAACAAACCTTTCATTTATCATAAAAATGTTCTTATCCAGAATTTAAATTTCGATCATTTTAATATACCCTACATTGCAAATATTAATTTTGTAATCGATAGGTTACGTTTAATCGATATCGACTTGTTCTTAATAAAAAGAATAAAATACTTTGGAATTAAAAGCAAGATTTTTTTAATGAAACTTTTCGTAATTAATTAATTGAAATAATTACAAAAAAAAAATTCTATTTTATAAGAAAATATTTTTTATTTATTGGTCGTTGTTTCTGTATACATTGAATTTTTTTTTATTTTTCAGTGTTTTACAAATTGATTGCCAATATGTAATGATATATTTGGAACGAGTTAGATTTATCGGAAATGTAATTAATAGGAAAGTTATTTCTTGCATAATTTGTTAAAAGTATTTTCATTTTGACGAAAGACTTAAATTGTAAATAAGAGAATATTACAAAATTATAATCTACGAACACCATTAGAAAAATAAATAATTGATTAAGAAAAATAAATTATTGTTATATTATGAAATATTTTAATGACTAAATTGTTTGTTAAATTCATTATAGCTTTCAATAAAAAAATTGTATAGCATAACCAAATGCAAATTTTAAACAATTTAAAAGGCATATGTAGTTTTTTTCTTTATTAAGCCTCTAAGGAAAATTTAATTTCATTTTTAAAATGTTTATCCGAATAGAAAATACACGATTTTTTTACGAATAGAAACATTTCAACTATACATTAAACAATAAGTTCCCATGCGAAGATTATCTGCTGAGGTATAAAAATTTTTAAGAACATAAGAAAACAAACTTTAGCGGTATACTATAAAAAGATTTATTAATCATAATATTTATAAATAAAACATTACTTGTGCAAAAAAATCCAATTTTATCAACAGATGTTCTAAATACTACATCTAATTTAAATTTATCTTTGGTTATACTTTGATTCAAATCTAGGAATTTAACAGCTTATTTTACAAATCAAGTCTTGAATGCCTTGAGAATATTAAATGAACACACTAGCAACCCATAAACTCGTTGACGCGTTGAATTCCAAAACTGGCTTTATAGTGATTCTCTTACAGTACTTTTTCAATAATCGAACGTAAAATAATAACGCTAATTCTTTTGTACTTAAAATGGCACCAACTTATATAATTTAATATAGTATAAAATATAATATTATAGTAATATTTATAATAGGTTATAGTAATAAAATATGATCAGTTTTGTAAAATTTGTTTTTTAACTATCAAAAATTATTCAACAGACAAATGTGTAAAATATTTAGTGTATAATGTATACACTTTTAATAACATTGTTTTTAACATTAAAAATAAGCATTTGATACAACATATCAAACGGTAATTTATTACAAATTGTTATTTTTTTTTTCATTATAACTAGGTTTATGTTTATGGCATAAGGTATCATGTTTTTATAATGTGTAAAGAAATAAACTCGGAAATTTTGTAATAACTAGATTTTGATTTCTTACTATTCACCGACCTAGAAAAATAAATAAGCATGAAATTAAAGTTTTTTGAAAGGTAGATGTTTTATAACTAAAATATTGTTTTCCTGGTTAGAAATTTTTGCTATTAAATAATAAACTGCCATAGATTGTTAATATACGTTATCACAGAATGATGACATTTCATTGTGTTTGAAACTATCCGTCTAGATACACCCTATGTTATCATGCTTATATTGATCTGTGCTATATTGATTACTCATACCTTCTCACAGATTTCATCAGTATATTGTCCATAAAATAGCCATTGTTAATAGGAACCTTAGGTAACTAAAATAAAATAAATTAGTCCTTAAAGATATAGGTATGCTATCAAAATCTTACCTAGAATTATCGTAATAAGATGTCATCACTATTTTTCTAAAGATCCTTTTAGATGTGCTTCGAAAATAGGATTATACCTGGTACTGCTATGCAAATAGAACGGAACGCGCGATGTTAAGTGTACACAGATGTGCTACATGCATATCTACCTACAGATTTCATCAATATGTTACCCATAAAATAACTTCCTATTCACACACATTATTGTCAACTGCGATTGCTGATCATTTCAGATAGATCTAAGTTGGTGGTGAAAACTTTAATTTCCTCTTTCATAATCACTGGAAGGTTAAATTTCTGAAACTTCCAGTAAAACCACAATTTTTCGCATCGGCCACTCTTGCTTCCTCAAATAGAAGAAATAATTTTTGAGAATTATGTGAATTGCTAAGCTAATATCTGTGTGAGCTAATATCTGTGATAAGCTAATATCTTTTTTTCCAATTCTTTAAAGACTTGGATCAGTATTATAAACCATTTTTTACTAAATTTTTGAGAATAAATACCATTTTTCTCTTTCAAGAATGTTATACTTTTTAACATACTGAATAAATTAGATTGCATATATTTACTACTAATAAACAAACAATATTTAAAATACGGGCAAAATCGAAGAAGGCTTTCGAATTTGGCTTCAAAAAATATTTTCGCTAAAATGCGCCAAATAACGGGTTGCGATTGTAAGTGAAGTGAAGTGAATTTCAAACAGTACAAGAGCATTTGTCAATGTACTGTTTAGTTTGGTTATCCCATTTGATAGTTTATCGCTTATTTGGAGCCACAAAAAAGTCGCTAAATCACAACAACTGCTATTTTGAGATTGGACAAACAACGTGCATTACTACTATGGAATAATGCGAAATTAAATTAATGCAAATGCTAAATAAAATAGGCCTGTGTATGTAAATAATAAACTTACGAATGTTGAATGCTGTGTTGACTATTTTAAAAATAAATTAAAATAAAATTCTCCAGCGAAAAAGAATGGAAAGGAAATATGAGAATAAAATCTTACTTTTTTAATTTGTTAAAGTGTAATATGGAAATTAAAATAGATCATGCTATAAAATAATTTCCTGTAAGAATTTTCTAAAATTCATAAGTCTGTGTATTTGTTTTTATAAATAAAATATAATTACGATACAATAAATTGTAACGTAATTGTGCCCTAATCCATTTATTTAACAAAACAACACAACTTTTAGATGTCTTTGTTATTTTAGCTAATCACTTTTAATTTATATGATTATAGATTAATCAAATGGAATCAAACCAATTATCAAGTTTAACCAATTAATGCATATACTTTTTTTAAATAAAAAAAGTCATAATTATGACTGAATTTACCAGAAATGTAGTGAATTGAAAGTTAATTTTAAAATAATTTTTCTTCGAAATGCTATAGAAATATCAGAAAGTATGAACCTAAAAGTTATTTATGTATAAAAACGAAATTCAGTTACTTACTGGTTTGCATGTAACCGTAATGAAAATAAAGCCAAAAATAAACCATTCGAATTTTCATTTTCACGTTTTACGTACACGTGAAACCACACTTTCGATTGTGGTTAATGTGGGCTTCGTTCAGATAAATTATTCAGCGATCATGTTAGCCACATGCGCTTTAGACACGTTTGCGTCATTTTATTTCAGACCAAACAATTTTTCTTTTTTCAATTAACTCTCACTCCGAAGAAAATTCGGAAATTTTGTTGAGGAGGCGTTTATCGATTTTTTATTATGCAATCAGCTTCTTTTTTAAATATTTTTTTTTTTATTATATTATATTTTATTTTTTTGCAAATTTGTCATCGATGAATATAAACTCCGTTAAATACGACATAAATTTCCATTAGATATTTTATTAGTAACGATTTTGGTAAGTAGACTCCTACGTTTTTTTCACTTTAATATTTTTTTTTTATTATCAATCACATTTATGTAATCACAAAAATACATTAGCTGAACTAGTTTAAAAGTATGCAAAGTTTAAGAGATTAAATTTTCATAATTAATGCATAATTTTTTAACTTTACAAGCTGAAATTTTATTTCACAAAACTAAACAAATATAGTAAATTAAGAATTTTTAGAATTTTCTCGGTGTAATTCTGAATTTTCCAAGTAGGGCCTGATGGCCAAGTGACTGGCGCTCTATACCACAGGTTTTGGATTCGAGTCCCGGCAGTGCCGTGGTTGTTTGCAGTGGTTCTGAATCCACTTTAAAACGTAGGCCCCAGTCTCATTTGACTGTAGAGTGTTGCGGGGGTAGTGTTACTCACGTCTGTAGCCTATCTTCAAGCTACACGTACCCTCCCGGGTAGTGCTAAATGAGTAACAACGTTCGTCGGTGCAGCCTACACGATATCCCTTCTTCAAGATCAGTTTGTATTGGGCTGTTCACAGGAAAATGGTCAATACGACCTAGTCTTCGACCTAATTAAAAAAAAAAAAAAAAATTCAAAATCCTTATACTTTTTTTTTTTTCTTCTCCACACCTCGCTCCTTAACTTTTGTAGCCCCCTAACAATTATAAATGGAAGTATGGAACATCGGTAGACCACGAACAGCCCACCGATGAGTGTTTAAGGGAGGGCAGTGCCTTTCGGGAGGAATTTTAAGGTGTAACTTACCTACATTTTCACTACTGCTGCTTTAAAATAAGTGCAAACTATATAAACTAGCTTTTTATTCAATGTCATAACATGCGCCAACCTGAAATATATATGTACCTAACTATTAAGAACAGTCCAAGATTATATTGTATTATATGGAATACTGCACAATTATATTTGTTCGAATTATTTTTTGGTAATTGACCTACGAACCTAGTAATCATGTACCTAAATTTATTGAAACATTTTGTGTGACTACATAATTCTTTATATTGGGAAAGTAATACCTTATGGCCGAGTTCTTGGAATTGGTCTAGATGTTGCTGTCTACTAAGTGGGATAAGAAACAACAACATACCTTATAGTAGACTTTCAAGGTCAAAACCTCCAGCATTTGCAATATTGCATAGAAACCTCCCATCGGCTATACAATTCAATGCGTGCACTTTCATAGTTTCCACCCTTTATATTGCGGCCTGATGGCTAATTGGCTAGCGCTCTGGTTGTTGGTGCAACAGACTTCGAATCCTGGCGGTGACATGGATGTTTATGAGTGGTTCGGAATCCACATTAAGCTGTAGATCCCGGCCTAATTAGCCCAAAGTGTGCACAAAAATGACCGTAGAGCGACAATCCAAATCAAATCCACCCTTTATTCTTCATATCATAGATTGCAGCGCATGCTATCAGAGATAAGATTCGAGTGGCATTTATGAATTTTGATCACAATCAACTCCCACAAGAGAAGGGGCCTGAATGGCCGAGTGGCTAGTGGTCTGGCGCTCGGTACCACAGGGTTCGAGGCCATGGGTGTTTGTAGGGGTTCGGAATCCACTTTAAACTGTAGGTCCCGGTCTGTTTAGCCTAAAGTGTGCACAAGATGACCGTAGAGCGACAAACCAAACCCACAAGAGAAATTACAAATCTTTCTTTCATCAATTTTTAGTTTATCAATTTTTCAAACATTCAATCGATGATATTTATGAAAATCAATGATATTCTTGAAGATCATTAAAGATGTGAAATAAATAGTTATGTTCAATCGATGATATCTATGAAATGAAAATCGGCCATTAGAGAAATGCATGCAAATTTGTTACTGAAATGAATCATTCATTAATGTGCTGAAACAAAAGAGAAAAAAATACCCAAATATTAAAAAAAAGGTTTTTTTAAAAGTATTTTGGATGTTACAATTGAGGTTGAATAATTAAATTGATTAATAAGCTATAACATCTGTACCTTCAACTAATTAAATTTTCATAGTGCATATAGAATTCAATTAAGATATATTATTGTTTAAGCGAAAATATCTAAAACATTTGTTTAAATATTAAATTAGGATAAATATCACTTGAAAAATTTTCATTAATAATAACGATAACATAAATGGTTTGGTTTGTCGCTCTATGGTCATCTTGTGCACACTTTAGGCTAAACAGACCGGAATCTACAGTTTAACATGGATACCGAACCACTACAAACACCATGGCACCGCCGGGACTCGAACCCGAAACCTGTGGTACAGACCGCTAGCCACTCGGCTATTCAGGCCCGATAACATAAATGAGACATGAAAGGAATTCATTTATACGTTAAATCTTTAAAACTGTATATATAACACCCTTAACAAATAACAAATATTAAAACAAATATTAAAATCTTTGTGCATTTAATACGAGCAAAGACATATTCTTGAATTAATATGACTGTTGCAAATATGTTGTTGCTTGTTTATGTTCAGAATTAATGTTCAAAAAATTTACATAAGAGATGGGATAAATGCTAATAATCATTATTATAAAATGAATAGGAATAATGTTAAAATGATTCTACATTATTGGGTTCCAATTTCGCCAAATCTCTTTTCCGTGCCAAATGAAATCGCCAAAGGGCAGTGAAAAAATACGGCTATTCCCATTTTGTTTGTTTGAAAAGGACATGGCGAAAACCGCAAGGGGAAAAAATAGCCACAAAATAAGCTGAACCCTAAAGTGTAGAATTCCTCTCAAAGATGCAAAGTAATCAAGAAAACTTGTGCATAAAAGTGATGTGTAATTATTTTCGAATCCAAAACATAATTGTGACCAGCGTATGTAATTTGCTGTCTATCAATAATCGTAAACATAATATTACGACAACTTCCAATTAAGAGTACAAATGGAGTTGCCACAATCAGACAATAAATTGCAAAGATGAATCAACTTAAAACTTAAGTGGTTTAATTATTGATCCGAGATATTTTATGATGTTTTTACTGGTATCCAAGATAATTTGATATTTTTTGAAAGTTTGTCATATTAAAGAAATGTTCATTACTAAACCATTAAAAAATAACTATGCAAACTTTGTATATATTCATTTTTAATTTTTTTTAAATGAGAAAAAAATTTGCTAAAAACGTTTTCAATAAGTTTGCTTTTAATCTAATACTTAAAATGATTTTTGGAATTTTTGGGGAAGATATTGCATGCTATATGTAGTATTAACAATAATATTAGTTTTTAAAATTGTTATTTTTATTTTTATCACTTTTCATTTTATTTTTAATTTAAATGTTTTATTTTGATTATTGTTAGTTATCTATGCTAAATGTTTTCCTGAGAAGCATGAACTCGTTGTTTGTTATAAAAAATATAACTCGATGGATAGAACTTTTTCTCTGGATCTATTATACTTTTATTTGGTGAGTACTAAAAAAAACTTTTTTTTTATTTAATCATTTTTTTTTTTTGTTAAATAAAAATAAACAGCTTTTGTAATAAAACTTTTTACCAACATTTAGTCACTTAGGGAATTAAGATCGACACTATGTAATAAATTGAAGTTATTTTTTTTTTTAATATTTATGGATCCAAATTTTCTATATTGATAGATTTTCTCCTTTCGCTATATAGAATACATAGTTTTATTATAAGTGATTTAAACGAAAAATATTTAGAACGTGCCAATTTCTTGTAGTTCCCTTCAAACAATTCCTTTTATTAGTATTTAATCCAATTTTTAATGCAATAATTAATCTTAAAAATAATTTTGATACTGATTTGAAATAATTTATTATAAACAAAAATCATTTAGCGGCCTGATGGTCGAGCGACTAGCACTCGGTTACTAGGTTTCGGGTTTGAGTCCCAGCTGTACTATGGATGTTTGTATTGGTTCTGAATCCACGTTAAACTGTAGGTCCCGGTCTAATTATCCCAAAGTGTGCACAAAATGACCGTAGAGCTACAGACCAAACCAAACCTGTCTCGAAATCTGCCAGTATGCAGGCGACCTTGGCCCACCAAATGGGGCTGTTGCGCCAATGAAAATTCATAACACCAATCATGACGCCAATGAAAAATCTGAACTTTAAAATATAAAAAAAAAAGAAATTAATTAACAAATAAATTTTAAATCACTGTATACCGACTATGAGATATCTAATACCATCAGCATTGGCGCAACAGCCTCATGGTGGGCAAAGGCCATCTGCCTGCTGGCAGCTTTCTAGACAAGTAATGTTTTCTTTTTACGGGGTAGGGTTGTCAGTATCATGTCCCAACAGTCATATTAGACCGGGAACTACGGTTTAAAGTGGATTCCGAACCATTACAAACACTCATGGCACCACAGGGACTAGAACCTGGAACTTGTAGCACGGAGCGCCAGTACGCTAGTCACTCGGCCATCGAGCCCCCAAAGATATATTTATGGTTCAGGCCCAAGGTATCTAATAATGATAATAATAAATTATTATTATATGCCTAGAGCCTGATGGCCGGAGTGACTAGCGCAATAGCGCTCGGGGCCATAGGTCCCGGCGGTGCCATGGGTAACTAATGGTTCATGATAATAAATAAATTACATCAAATCACGATTTAAATTACTTTAAACAGCAGTTACGATATAATTATTTACCTGAATAAGATAATAAATATGTGCTTATGCTGTAAACCTTCACGGTTTCTTATATCACAGAAGTGATAGTGTCTGCGTAATTTGCAAACAGAAGGTAAAAAAGCACATCTCGGCCATTAACTTTGAATATTATGTTATGCCTAACCAAAGTCCTTTTGCCAATAAAAACCAAAAGGACTCTGAGAAACAATTAAAGGTCACATGTGCCTTGACAGAGATGTGATTGATGTCAAAACGAGGACAGCAGAATGAATAAAAACAGCAGTTAGCGTTTAATGTGTTGTCACTCACATGCAAATAACAGACGTGCCTATAAATGGACAAGATACTAAATTGCAACAGAGATAACTTTTTCTTTAATTTTATTTTGTATGGTTTTCGGCTTTTCTGTGTTTCGTAACAAACTTTCTCTGTTTGGGGAAGTACAAAAAAAAAAAAAAATAATCAAAATGCAATTTAACTTGTCATTTCAACAAGGATGTTCCACGCACGTTTGTGTCTGTAAAGTATAAATTAGATATTTCGTGCATCAGTTTGTTTAAACTCTGGTTTTTGTCACGTGTTTTTTGGCATGTGTGGCTTGTTATAAAAATATTCAAAGTAACTCAAAAACGCCTCATTTATGCTACTGTGCCCAAAAAGTAAGACCAGTTATCTTTTTTTTCAAAAACTCTTTATTTATTCTTCCAAATTTATTTCATCGCCTTCAAAGTAATCCCCTCCGGACACAATGCACTCATGCCAACTTTTTTTCAATCCTCAATGCATACTAAAAAGTCATCGGCAGAGATGGCCTTCAAAAGGTGCCGCGATTCACGTAGAATCGTTTCAATCGACTCAAAACGGTGTCCCGGGAGTGGTCTTTTGAGTTTAGGGAATAGCGAAACGTCGCACGGTGTTGTACGGTAGTTGTGGAACGATATGGGTTTCAGTTTTTGGCGAAAGAGTCACGAAGAGTCAATGCAGTGTGAGCTGGCGTATTCAGTGTTTTCGGTACCAATCGAGGTTTGATGCCTTTGAGGCCCAAATTGGAATTGTCCGATCCTTTTGAAATTCAACATCATCAGCAAGGTCCCAAATTGTAAATCGACGATTTGCAAACACCAAATCTTTAATTTTTTGGATGTGAGCTTCGTCGGTGGAGGTTGACGGTCGACCAGAGGGCTCTTCGTCTTCAACGCGTTCTCTGCCTTCTTTGAACTGTTTATACCACTTGTAAACATTTCTTTCTGATATAGGAATGCTCACCGAACATGCAACATTCTGTACGTTTCCCAAAACAAAATTTAATACCAGTTCTGTGCTCAATTAATTCAGACATTTCAAAAATAGCTGGAAATCAGTTTTAGCGTCTCACAAAGCCAAGCACTAAAGTGACAAGTAACTAACAAAGCCAAATAACTCAAACACTAATGAATATTTTGACGTCAAATTTCACACAGGTGTCAAGGACAGTGCCAGTAGCCTAAAAAGAAAAACAAAGGAAATGCCATAAACTCTGGGAATTTTAAATTGAAAATTGGTCTTACTTTTTGGACACAGTAGTATAACTTTCTTCATATTTCCAAAAATCATAAAAGCAGTTATGTATTTTAAAAATCAGTTTTTTTAAATAAATGGGAGTTTCATTGGAAAATATGGATTCAAATCATTAATTTTTAATCAACTTAGGATTTATAAGACTTATGGTAATCGTAAGATTTAAATACGCCATCGAGCATGAAGGAAATGAGACATAATAGGATTTAAATTTATTAAAAGTAAATTGGGACTGGCAATGTTATTAAAAAAAATAATTCAATGAATTAAGAATTATGAAAATTAATTCGATGAATTCAATGTATTACTATTAAAGACATTAAATACCATTTATTGTTTTAAATTTCTAAAGCACTGAGTTCTTATCAATAAAATTCTAATTAAGGTTTGCCGCTCTACGTTTTTTTTTTTTAAAAAATACACATTTTAAGCTAAATAGACCGAGACCTACAATTTAACGTGGATTTCGATCCACCAACAAAATCCATGCCACTTCCATGATCTAATTAAGGGCAAAATATTGTTTGACTTTATTTCTCTAGAGTTAGCAATTTTTCAAATGTTGCTTGCAAACTTCAGAGATATATAGAGAAATAATATAATGTCATTTATATATGAAGATGATTTATAAAAATATATAATAGTTATTTTATCTCGATATAAAAGAGGTATATAATTCAACAGAAACTATTGTAAATAATTTACAGTACGTAGTATCGTCGGTTTGTTTGTGCAGCTCGATCTGGGTGTGGTTGGGTTGAGACATAGGTTTAAGAAAGCCCAAATACCCCACCTAAACACCACAATTAACTACAAACAATATTTAACACACAACATATAACACATTCTTATACATTTTTTTTTTCCAATGCAGCTGGCAAACAGACATGGACGTCTTGGATGCCTTAAGGCAAGCGCTGCACAGACGTTACTCACTTTGCATTACCCAGGGGGCGCGTGTAATTTGAAGATAAGCCACGAACGCAGAGTAACAATACCCCCGCAACGCTCTACGATCCTATTAGACCGGGAACTACGGTTTAAAGTGGATTCGAACCACTACACACATCCATGGCACCGCCGGGACTCGAACCCGAAACATGTGGTACCGAGCGCTAGTCACTCGGCCTTTCAGGCCCTACATTCTTATACATTCGTGGAAGGATTCCACTTCTAAGCTGAAAACCCTCTCGGGATGAGAGATTGTAACTAACGGCAGCGAAGTACTTTCTTCCGAGTGAGAGTCTCGATACCTACTGATTATTTCTCCTGGACGCCACAAATGTCACTTTTGTAGTGCGTAGGAGGGAGCACGGTTATTGGACAACAATTGTATGCTTTGGACAACAAATGTATGCTTTAGGACAGGGGTCTCCAAACTACGGCCCACCAGTGTCATCGATCCTGGCCCGCGACAGCGAATTGCTTACTGTTGCTGTAATAAGTTGGATAAAAAAACACAGAATGATAATAACTCGGTTTTATTGACTTGCTAGGTAAAGCTTAATGGCAAGCATAATACGCAGTAAATTTAACTCAAGCATAACAACTAACTAGTAATTGAAAGGAATCCCACTAACATTATAAACTAGTGAACATCCCGCGGTTACCCTCGGCAGTTACGTTGGGGTAAAAAAGAGTATCGCATATGTATGTATATATCCTGGATCAAACATAAAACTGCTCGCTCAAAGCGCGTACTCGATGGCCAGTCTAGAAATTATAGATAATGGCAGAAAAAATAAAACTGTTTTTGGCCCTTGGTACTTATTGGAGTAAACAGTATGCCCTAAGACTGGAAAGTTTGGAGACCCCTGCTTTAGGAGAATGGAAAATGAGGAGGAGTATTAATATTTTAGATAGTTTACTTAGTTTAAAATTAGATAAGTTAGATAAATTAATAAAAAATAAATTAACAGAAAATTAATTTTTATATAAATTAATAAATAGATAAATTAAGATTAGATAAATAATAAATGATTAAATTAAATTTAATAAATTAATAATTAAGATTAGATAACATTCTTCTGATCTTTTTTGTTATAATAAATTTTTTTTGTCAAATTTAGAACAACGAATTTATAAAATTGGATCTTTTTTAAACTGTTATATATTTTACAAAATAAATTTTTTTGGAAAATATTTCGATCCGGAATTAAATATTTGATGTATTGGAGTAATTGCATCACGCTATATTTCTACTCGATTAATGTTCTATAACCTTGATCTCAAATTCAAATAACGCATTTAGTTTCAGTTCTGCGGTTTAGACGGATATGCTTCAAAGAGCGTGACCGTATCGCGGAAACTTTTAATAGAAAAAAGATATCAAAAAGTGGCTCTAAAAATAACATTGCATGGTCTTCCCCCTATATTTCATTGGTATTTCTTTAATTTGATGTCATTAAAGGTAATAGGTTACGCACTGAAAGAAGTTAATGTTTTTAGAATTTTTTACTAACATAGAAATTATAATTTTTTTTTATTTAAAAGATTTACAATTTGAAGTATTAGAAACATGCCTTGAAAGGTTTACAGTTATAACAGTTACTTTCTTCTAAATCAAGGGCGGCCTGATGGCCAATTGGCTAGCGCTCTGGCCATCGGTACCACAACCTTTAGGTTCCAATCCTGGCGGTGGCATGGATGTTTGTGAGTGGTTCGAAATCCGCGTTGAACTGTAGGTCCTGATCTTATTAGCCCAGAGTATGCAGAAAATGACCGTAGAGCGACAAACGAAACCAATCTAAATAAAAGAATTTTGACTTGAGATATTACGCTATTAGCATTCATTCGCCATTAACATGGCTGTATTATAACAAATCCAGCATTACTCGGATTGTACCACAGGAAGACTGCTACATTTTTCTATTTTATTAATACGCTTTTATTAGTTTCACTTGTATGTTTGTTTGTTTGTAACTGACTCTTTGGGCTCGGTTTTGCCCTACTTTAAGCGATCAGATGTAATGTAAACGTTGTAGACTTATCAAGGACCGACAACACTAAAACATTTTGATAAGTTTATTATCTCATCATGATTATTATCGCCAGGATGAGTGATTTTATTTTAACTTATGAAGAGCAATTTAACCCATGTAGAATGAAAGTATTCAGTAAAGACTTTCAAGCTTACGTGGGACAGCAGCACAACGGATAACGCGCCTGACTACGGATCAGGAGATTCCCTGTTCGAATCCTGCTGGCTCGACATGTTCGCATTTAGCCTTTGTTTTACTCATAATTAAATTATTGTAAGAACTATAGTTCCAGTCCTCCGTACCGAGGACCTCATTTAAATATTATAGTTTATAAAAAACTAAAAAATACGCTTTTAGAGTTAATCAAACTAAAAAGTCAAAAATTTGAGTAACAAAAATACAATGCAAAAATAGGGTAAAAAAATTGACACTAAATAAATAAAACATGACTTAACAAATGAGAAATATCTAATAAATTAGATAGAAGTGAAAATCTGTTTGTTTTTAGCCGAAAGAACAAAGAGGAGGAAAATTTTAACTCTTAATTCTTTTTAAACATGATTAAAAATGTATTACTTATTTATTTTTTGGAACAGAGAAATTATAAATATTCCTCAATTTGGACTAATCCATTCTTGCTAGTACACAAATCACTGAGGGCCAAGCCAAATCTGAATGAAGCAAGACATTTTAAAAGACAAAATTCAAAACATTTAATCTCATATTATTAAATCCTTAACCGTTTATATTCACCTATCAATAATAAAGCTTGAATATATAACTTGTAACACAAATATATTGTGGTTTTAATTGTATATAATACATAACGAGATTGTTTTGATCACTATCATAAAATGTTTGTAAAATGCCATTTCAAGCAATAAAGTGCTTTTTATTTTTAAAGATGTACAAATGCGATTTCCATATTTTTATTGAATTTCCATATATCACAATTTTGTGTTGAAATCTCAATATGCCATCAATTCTTGTCTCTAAAATAATAGAAAAGAAAAACGCAATTAAGACGTCATCTTATACTAGGAAAGGTTTAAGTTAAAATGCCCTTTAAAAAGTTCGAAAGATAATGCTGTCTAAAAATAGCAGAATTTTATATAAAAAAGTTTTCTAAAAGCTGCGGGAAAAATACAAATCCAAAATATGTTAACTTAATATAGTTAGCTGTTTACAGTTTATAACTTGAAAACTATCTGAAGGTTAAATGAAACTTTTAAATCAATTATATTTTTATCTGGTGGGCAACTAAAAATCCCATAAAATTAATTGGATATTTTTAATTAAATAAAACGTATAATTACATTTTGCTTCATAATAATACCAATGCTTAAGTTTTTAGAAACGCAATATTAAAAGGATAAACTCCAGCACCTTTCTTTAGAACTTTGTTTTTTTGAGAATTCCGTTTTTCAAACTTTCTAAGCATTTTTCCCAACAATAGTTTTTTAAAACAAGTTTGTATTTGAAAAATTGTTCAATGGCAGCTACTTCTAATGTAAAAATCTGCTTTAAATACATTAGTATAATATTCCAATAGTTGAATTGCATTCTCACTTCGTGAAATGAATCACATTTTAAAATGACGTGAATGTATTCGTAAACCAATATGAATTTTTATTTTGCTACCAACTGAATTATTATATCATTGACATGAATAACTATATCATTGATATAATATATCGTTCATTAATTACCACATGAATTATTATATCAATGCATTTACAAAAATATTTATTACCTGTAATAATAAATATAATAATAATAAATATTTGTACCATAAATTAATATATTTTCTTAGAATTAAGAAATCAGAAAATGTTTCGTTGAATAATAAGGGGAAAGAATAATAGAAGACAATTGTAACCCAACTCACGAAATTTGAACAAAACACAAAGCATGAATGTATCATATTAAAATTTAAAGTCGAAAATTTTCTTGTATGTATTGCACAGTTACGCTATTATAATGCTAAGGATGTGAATCGTTGAAAGACTGGAGAAAGATAAATAAATAGACAGCACCTTTAAAGAATTTTGCAACTGCACTTTAATGTCTATTGTGTTCAGTTTGAAGTGACCTGGTGTTTTATATGAGCAGCTGAAAATGAAACCTGAATTTGCTTTTTGTTCCTCTGACGTTCGCAGACGGTGTTGAAGAATTTAAAAAGATAAAAAATGAGATATTTCAGTTACAAAAGGGAAAAAAAGACAAGAATTGAGCAAACTTGTCTTAATTTTTAAAGGAATATATTAAAAAGCTGAAATTCTATTCAAGCTGTTTTCGTTTGAATTTCGATTACTTTTTTTTAGAATTATATTTATTTTCAGTTTTATTCAAGATGTAAAACATTTTAAGAAAGCCTCTATAAGCAAGTAATATATAAAAAATGTAAAGTCAATTCCTACTTTTTTCACTATATTGCAGAAAGTCCTTTATAAATAATTTTTATTCATTTTTTAAGTTTATCTGGCCCCATCTATTGGTAGATATATGCAACTTACATCTAAAAAATACTGAAATTAAATAATTAAATTTAATCAATGAACTAATATTTGTAAAAACTGTATTAACATCAAGTGTCTTCCACTACAAGTTCAAAAAAATGTATTTGAACTTGAGTGGATGAATAAAAAGTATTTTATGAAAATTTGAATTAATATTTTGAAAATTTGAACAAGATATATATAGGGAAAATGTGAACTAATAGAAGGAATTGAAAAAAATTTGTTTTTCTTTTTTATTACTGCAAATGAGTGTAATATCTTTTAAAAAAAACCCTTTAAAACTTCAATTGTTTTTTTCAAAATTTACTGATTCGTCATTTCTTATAAGTACTGAAAAAATGAAAATTTCTTAAACAAAAATATCATTTAAATAACTGTTTTATTAACTATGACATCTGTAAAAAATCAATTGCGTTTTAAAAACTATGTGATAGTATTGTGTTTAAGGAAATATTAAAATTCCTATATTTTGAAAAATGAAAAAAGCGTTTGTCACATTAATAAAAACTTCAAATAAATTAATCATTAAATTAATAAACCTTTAAATAAATTAATCAAATTAATAAACCTTTTAAATAAATTAATCATTAAATTAATAAACCTTTAAATAAATTAATCATTAAATTAATAAACCTTTAAATAAAATCATTAAATTAATAAACCTTTAAATAAATTAATCATTAAATTAATAAACCTTTATCTTTATTAATTCCGAATTCATCATTAATGTAATAAACATTTATGTTTATTAATTCCAAATTCAGTTTTTGTCTTAAATTTATAAAAATTAATAATTTTTAATTATTTAATAATGAAATTATTAAGTTTATTTTCAATGAAATTGGTTACTTGTTTTATGGAAAGAAGTTTTGTTTTTTGAAAGTGTTTATATTGCTAATTTATTGCATTTTTTGCCAAAAATAAGTCAGATGTTGGCGACATGTGTGCACGACTGTTGCACCAACTGTACCAAAACGTACACCAGAAATAATAATCGAACACCTTGAATAATTAGCACAAAAAAATAACAATGAAAAATGAAATTTACATTTTGGGGTGTTTTGAATATAATTTTATGCAAAAAAAAAGTCATTTTGGCTTTTATATGTATTTTGAAGTTGAATTTCATTCTCGCCTTATCAAATAATCTTTGTGGAATGTTGCTTAAAGCAATGAAGTGTTTTTCTGTGTTTTTAAAGATACAAAAAAAAAGATTTTTTTTTAATATATTTGTTCACAATTTTGTCTGCTCAAATCTCAAAACGGCATAAAATCATAGTCACTAAAAATAATAGAGAAAGAAAACGTAAGTATGACGTTGTTGTGTCATTTCATATCGCGTTATGTTTAAGAAAGGTTCAAGTTAAAAGGTCTTCCAAAAAAATTCAAAATGTTATGTTGCTTTTAAAATAACTGAATTTTATGAATGAAATTTTTTTAAAAGCTGTGGAAAATAAAAATACTGAAAATCAAATGCTAACTTAATGTTTAAAACTGCTTTGCTGTTTCCCGGGTTTTATGAATCATCATTCTTTCTTGAGGTAATATTTTGTATGTGTGTATTAAATAAGCTTTATTTGTTTTATTAATTAAGCTTTTGATTAAACAGATTTTTTATTAAGCTTTAGTTGTTTTTATTAAATAAGTTTTTTTGTGTGCTTTTTAATTATATTTGTAATTTTGTAAAGAAGTTTTACTACGGAAATATATTTCATAGATAATTGCTCTTAAAAAAATTTCAACATAAAAAAAATTTATTTTGTTAATGTGAATATTTCTCCTATAGTATTGTTTACATTTAAGCCAAATTATTATCTTTTGAATAAAATCACAATCCATAGTATTTAATTTGAAGAATATTTTAAATCAGAATATGATTTCTTTCTCTGTGTCTCAATGATCAGTTTTCAGAAAAATGTTTTTTTAAATATGCAATATTAAGAAACTTTTATTAAAAAAATTTTTCTAGACATTAACTTCTATAGGACAAAGTAGAGTTAAGATTTTTTTTTTTACGATTTGCTTTAGAAAACAATCTACCCCCTTTTTGAAAAATAAATATAATATTTTTATAAAAATATAATGAATAAATATAGCGTGTTTATAAAAATATAATATGTTTATAAAGATATAATAAATTTAATATGTCGATAAAGGTATATTAGATAAACGTAAGATGAGAAATGTAAATTTCTACTCTACTTGATCAACTATGACTGCAATGTATTCTAATCTTGAGATATGCCAATCGGCATGGCGAATCAAGCAGATAGTACTTCAAATATCATAAGTTGAACAAATAAAATTTGATTGAAGTTGTCATTTTACAACCTACAGGTTAACAACCTGGTTTGAAAATAGTATATTTACTGTAACGACAGAATCTTAAGATATTTTATGTATTTAATAAATATTCGATTTTTAGCTCACGTAAAAAATTTTAATATAAATTTTAATGTCTTGTATGCATGTATTGATAATTTATTTTAAAAATTCCTTAATTTGTAATTTAAAAACTATCTCAAGGTGAAATTATAATTTATGAATCAATTGTATTTTTATTTGTTAGACAACTAAAAATCATTTAAAATTGATTATATTTAATTAAATAGAAACATCTAATTTCAATTCGCTTTATAATAATTCTAATTCTTCTTATAATAATACCAATTCTTCACTACCCGTTCTCTTTGATTTTTTTTTTTTTTCGTGTATTCAATTTTTTTCAATTTCTAAAAACAATTTATAAAACTAATTTTTAAACTATTCTAAAAACTATTTTTTTAAACTGTTCTAAAAATTATTTTTTTTTAAACTGTTCTAAAAATTATTTTTTTAAACTGTTCTAAAAATTATTTTTTTAAACTGTTCTAAAAATTTTTTTTTTAAACTGTTCTAAAAATTATTTTTTTTTTAAACTGTTCTAAAAATTTTTTTTTTAAACTGTTCTAAAAATTTTTTTTTTTAAACTGTTCTAAAAATTATTTTTTTTTTTTTTTTTAAACTGTTCTAAAAATTATTTTTTAAACTGTTCTAAAATTATTTTTTTTTTAAACTGTTCTAAAAACTATTTTTTAAAAACTGTTCTAAAAACTATTTTTTTTTAAAACTGTTCTAAAAATTATTTTTTTAAACTGTTCTAAAAATTATTTTTTTTAAAAATTGTTCTAAAAACTATTTTTTTAAAAACTGTTCAAAAACTATTTTCCTAAAAAAGTTTTTAAAAATAAGTTTATATTTGAAGAAAATGTCCAATCGGCAACTACTGCTAATGTAAAATCTCCTAAATATTCTAATGATGCATAAATTAATGTATTTTGTTAGAATTAAGAGATCGGAAAAATGTGCCATTCTTGAATTTTAAAGGAAAAGAATAATAAAAGGCAATGGTTCCCAAATCACGCAATTTGAACAAAATACAAGTGTGAATGTATCATATAAAATTTAAAGAAATTTTTCTTGAATTCACACATTGAACAAACAGTTCTGCTATTATAGTACAAAGGATGTGAGTGCTTTTGGACGTTTGCAGTTAGGATAAATAAATAGACACCACCTTTAAAGAATTTTACAATTGTACTTTAATGTCTTTTGTTGAGTCTGAAATGACCCGGTGTTTTTGTATGAGCAGCTGAAAATGAAACCTGAAATTGCTTTTTGTTCCTCTGACGTTCGCAGACGTTGTTGAAGAATTTAAAAGATAATAGTGAGATATTTCAGTAACAAAATGGGGGAAAAGTCCAGGAATTGTTTTAATTTTTAAAATAATACTTTAAACCTGAAATTTTATTCATGGTGGTGTTATTTTATGTAATGCAATCGCTTTGTTAGAATTATGTTGACTTTCATTTATATTCAAGGTGAAATCCATTTAAAAAAGCCTTCTTTGACAAAAATATGTTTTTCTTTGTAATGGTGTAAACCAGCGTAAAAAGTCTTTAAAACTTCAATTGTTTTGTCAAAATTTATTGTCTCGTCATTTCTTATAAATACTAAAATAGAAAACTTTTCGATCAAAATATTCAAATGATTAAGTACAACAATACCAAAGGATTAGTTGCGTTTAAAAACAATCTGTTTGCATTTTTTTTTTAAGGAAGTATTAAAATGTCCATTATTTTGAACATGAAAAGCAATCATTAAATTCCTATTAAATTAATGAACATATATTTAATGTTCACACACACTCATCGATGACTTTGCAACAATGCTTCATACAGTTGTAAAGAAACATGTTTGATGTTTATCAAGTGAGCACAAAATTTTTTATTGCGTAAGTCTATCACATTATTAAAGTCTTATTTAACATTGTAGAAAAAATTAAATAATAATAATTATAATATAATAACATTTAATTTTTAAATGTCTTCAATTTTAATAAAGATTTATGTAATTTTGTTATTAATTCAAGTTAATTGATACATATATTTAATAATACCGGATGTCCTAGGACAGGACGGTTCTATAACTGACATACATTTAATAATTTTTCTTTTCATCATTTAAATAGAGAAACTTTCTTTATTTTCCCAAACGATTTTTTAAAAATATTAATTATTCTATAATAATATTTGTATCATTTTTAGTCGATGACCGTAACTTAACTTAATGTAAATTTTATTGCACATTCTTATAAATTTTATAAAATAGCAGTTGTTGTCAAGAAAACATAAACATAACTTCCATGCTAAATTTGAATTAAGTTCTTGCTGTTGGATCAGCCTTACGTTTTATTTATTTGGTCTAATAATTTAATTGTTTGATAATTTATAATTTGAAAATATATAATTTTGTTATTGATTCAAGTTGATTGATACATTCATTTAATAGTTTTTCTTTTCGTCATTTTTATATTTAAACTTTCTTTGTTTTCCCAAACGGTTTTTTAAAAAACATCCATCAATTATTCTGTATTTAATATTTGTATCATTTTAATCAATGACCGTAACGGTTTTATATAAATTTTATTGCACATTCTATTGCATTACACATTTTAAGTAAATTTTATTAAATAATAGCTGTTGATGTGAAAACGTTACTTTCATTTTAGTTAGATTTAAAATCAAGTCCTTGCAATAGGATCCACCTTACATTTTATTTATTTTGTTTAATATATTTGATAGTATATAATTTTGGCTAATATATTTGATAATTTATAATATAATTGTTAATTTATAATTTATTTTGTCTAATATTTGATAATATATAATTTCGTTAATGATTCAAGTTAATTGATACATTCATTTAATAGTTTTTTTCGTCATTTTTATATTTAAACTTTCTTTATTTTCCCAAACGATTTTTAAAAAAATTATACTGTAATTAATATTCGTATAATTTTTTAATCAATGACCGTAACGGTTTTATGTAAATTTTATTCTTTTTATTTTTATCTTCTCATTCTTTTGTATAGCACATTTTAAGTAAATCTTATTTAAATAGCAGTTGTTGACGTGAAAACATAACTTCCATGTTAGATTTGAATTCAAGTCCTTGCAGTTGGATCAGCCTTACATTTTATTTATTTTGTCTTAATTGCTTTATTTTTCCCAATCCTTCCAAATATCTACTTGGTTCAATCGTGGCCACAAAGAGTATGACCGTCACCCATATACGAGTGTTGCAGTCCATTGGAAAACTTTCCGTGTCACCCGATTTCGAACGGCAGAGCAATTAACGTGTTAAATTATGTGAAAAAGGAACGACGCAATCCATTAAATTCAACCCAGTCCACATTGAAATTATAAGTATTTTTGTCATGCAAACTGAAATCATATGTTAGCAATATTTATATTTTATCTTTTTAAATATTATTACATGGTAACCAGACGGCGGCGTTGGTTAAAATTTTTTTATCGAGTTATATTGCTGTTGAACCTTAATCTACCACTAGTAGTTAAGTTATTTTTGTTCGATTTAATTAAATAGTTAATATCAGTTATCAAAGCCAAACATATTCGAAAATATTTTAATTTTTTTAATCCTTTGTATTTTTATAAGGAATTATTTTTATTTTTTTTTTTCTGATACTTTTTATACAAAAAATAAAAATTAATTCATTTTTTGTTATTTAATTTTTGAAGTATATTTGCGTAGATTTTGAGTTTATTAAAATTAATAATAATATGAGAGTAATAATTGAAGTTCGTTGTTTCCTTTAACAATCTGCCGTCCTGATGGCCAATTGGTTAGCAGTCTGGCCTTTGGTACCACAGGCTTCAGGTTCAAATCCTGGCGATGACAAGGAAGTTTGTTAGTGGTTTGGAATCCACGTTAAAGAGTAGGTACCGGTCTACTTAGTCTAAAGTGTGTTCAAAATAACCATAGAACGACAAACCAAACCGAACCCTTGACAATTTTTCCTTCTGAGTTTTTTTTTTATCTTTAAAATAGAATGAAATTTACAATTTCATTTTTTTAATCAGCTTTACAATTATTTTTATACTTAAATAAAAGAATAAATAAAATAAATTGCTGTTTCTCTTTTGAAAAAAAAAACCATGGAATTTTTATAATGTCACCTTTTACTTATTTTACTATTATATGATATTTTTTTACAAATAAAAAAGTATTTATTAATATTTTATAAAAAAAATTATAATTTATTTTTTTAAATAATTATAATTTTTTTTATAAAATATTAATAATTATTAAATATTTAAAAATTTATTAAATATTTTTATAAAAGAATTTAGAATTTACTTTTATAAAAATATTTTTGTATATATAATTTTGTTCAAAAAAATACTTTTGTAGTAAAATATTTTTGTTTTGATATCTATTATGTAAATCAGGGGTTGCCAACCCGCAGTCCACCTTGCACATTTTCTGGCCCGTGAGATTTATCACACTTTTACAAATATATTTATTTTATTATGGCCAAAGTACCAATATATTTAAAAAAAAACCAATGTACTAAAAAATACAGTATTTATGCATCCCTATATTCAAAAATTAACAGTCGAAATTATGAAAAAAAAATTAACTTTGATTTTAAAATAATGTTCTTGCGAATGTATGACAGATATTGCTTGCTTTATTTATGAGCTAACAGAATAATTAAATTATATTCTGCTAACTCATGATTAGAGAAACAAATATCGCACTAGTAAAATGAATATTTTTTAATGACTTCAATTTTAGTATTATATATTCTTTTACAGCGTGCGTTTAGTATCATTATTATTATTATATTATCTGTGCTTATATGCAAGAATAAAAGTAAATAATTCATTATGTTTCAATTTTTCACTCTGAAAAAATGTCTATAGTGGGTAGAGATCCAATATGGGGATATATAATTTTATATGCGGCCCGCGGAGTTAGGATGCATTTCCAAAGTGACCCGCAAGATCATTTGGATTGGCCTCTCCTGATGTAAACCATGCCCTGGAATATTAGAAATACTATCTTATACACATAAAATTGCATATCGAGAACATACATCGGAAAAAATCATTTTAGCTTATTAGTGTTGCTTATTTTAGTGTGAAAGGACAAAAATAGTTGTTCGATTACGCAATAACTAATAGCTGAAACATTTTAGCTTATTTCAGTGTAAAAGGGGGAAAAACAGTTGTTCGATTTCGTAATAGCTGATAACAATAACTGGCCGCAAGATTATTTGGTTTGGCTACCCCTCTTGTAAACCATGCCCTGTTTTAAATAGTGTATCTTATATACATAAAGTTGCATATCGAGAACATACATTGAAAAAAAAAAAACATTCTAGCTTATTAGTGTTGCTTATTTCAGTGCTAAAGGGAAAAAAAAACAGTTGTTCGATTTCGCAAATTACTTCACTATGATTTATGAGTTGCAAGAAGAAAACGGAAGAAAAGGAGTCCAGTGAGGAAGTGAGAACATTATCCATTCAAAACAAGTAAGCCGCCCAGTGGGACGGGGTGTAATCTTTTAATGTTTTTCGATCCCAGATTGAAATGGAAGCCGCCGAAACATCCTCCCTCAATTAAGAGCTGGCGATCGGATTGCGGTTTGTCCTACTTGGAGAGATTGCCAGACGCATTTCGGAAGGCGGGCTGCCAACAGAGAGAGAGCGCGAAAGGTCACAGCACGTGCCTTGGGGAGTGTGTTTGCAGAAAAACAAAATCAGAAGAAAGATTCCTACATATAAAAATTGTTGTAACTTAAAAATGTCTAAAATACAGGGTGATTTAAAACATATACCTCTTTTTTTTTTTTCATTCAATTTCTTTACAAAACTGCAATTTTTAAATATTCAAAAGATCTTTTTAAGTATTAAAATGCTTCTTTTATTTCGATGACTATATATTATTTTAATTGATTAAGTTTAGAATTGATATACTCATATTTGAAATAAATAGAAATTTAAAAAAAAAAAACGCAGCAACTACCTCTAAAATGGAATTTTAATTTTCTATATGATATTTGAATTAATATTAACTAACTAACTCCCCGATACGACAGTAGACCATGTCCGTCTGCCTACTGGCAGATTCTAAGCAGGAGATATTTTTTTTTATGGGGTAGGGTTTTCGGCCCTATAACCAGCAATCATATTAGACAGGGATCTAAGTTTAAAAGTGGATTCCGAACCACTACAAACATCCATAGCATCGACCGCAAGAGCGCCAGTCATTCAGCCATCAAGCCCCATAAGGTATATCTAGGCATGTTAAATAAAAGGCTGAACCAAATTAAATTCTGTAGACCTAGGAAGAATTATTTTCTTCAACAATATAATAATCCCAATCATATTTCAAAGAATTTCACAGAGTAAACAATAACTATACGTATTCCTCGTCAATTCTAGTCAGTTTAAACTCATAAGAAATTTCTGATGTGGTGTTGAAACAGCAATACAAAAACATCTAACTTCATTTTGCAATTTTCTGGTGCAGACATTTCTTTCGTTTTCTACAGCTTACTTAATTTTCAAGATTTATGAACTATTTTTTAACTTTAACTGTACGTGACAACAATTTCTAAATGTTTAAACTATTTAAAATTATCATCAAATTTTAAACATTCACCAGACTTGCACAATATTCAGTAGTCAGTTCTACTCAACTCCAAAGGTATATCTTATCTGCTGCATCTAATGCAATATGCGATCAAATTAATTCTGAAAAATTCTTGCATTTTAATGTCAGCTACCACATTTTCGAACACTATATATATATTTTTTTAAAAATCATTGCTGCTGCTTTAGAATTTTTATACAGGTTCAGAACCAGGAAAACCTCGATGGCATACAAATGAGATAATTGATGTCCTTGCTGATTGCAAGAACTTGTCCATGCGACAGGAAGGACAACTTGTGTTGGTTTAAATATTATTGCTTCGATTGTATATTTCGGACAATGTTGTATACAAATCCATATGATGCTTCTAAAGTTCAAAGGACTTTAAATTTAATCGTTGCTTCTCATTGTACATTTAAATTAATCTCGTTTTGCCTTGAAATAAAAGCAGAGCATCAAATTCTTAAAGAGCGGAAGTTGTAGAAATTAATTTTCAAACTCGTGTACTGAAAGATTATTGTTTTCTATCATATGTTATATAGAATTTTTGCAAAACGATTTTCAGTATTAATAGTTTAATTAACTGATATAAAAATAATAATTTTAGGATAAATAAAAAAAAAACTTGCGTTAATTAATTGTGCTATTTTTAAAAATCCAGATTTTGACTGTATATTTCAAATAACATGAATGAAAATCTCTTATATTTATTCAATAGTGTTTAAATAATTTATCCTCAATAAATCAATTTTCTTTTTATGCATAAGGAAACTATATAATGCATTATGCATTATTATTATGCATTGTGCATAATAGTTTTAATGCATTATGTATTATTATATAATGCCATAATTCATTATGAAACTCGATTATTTTATTTTCAATAACTACTGGTAGTGAATAAAGATCATTCTAAAATAGAAATAGGCTCTATAAAATATGGTCTCGTATCTAAAGGGGAAAAAAATTTAATCATAAGAACTTGAGTAATTGTTACTATCAGCTCATAAAATATAACTAATAAATATTAAGTAATTTTGCTATTTAAAGTGTACAGTTATAGATATAAAATTCAGCCAAAATATTATAGCATAACAATATTTAATTTCTTTTGGAGAAGTATTGTTAAAATCATTGAATAGGTGAAAACATTTTAATTTCTGGAATAAAAAAAAAGGAAAAATAGCAAATGTATAATAAACAATATAAAAGCTTTAAATGTAAAAAAAAAAATTATGTAATTAATAAATATTTTCATGTAAATTGTATCAAGAAACATGTGAACAAGTAATATAAAAAAAAATTTTAAGTCAATTCCTACTTTTTTTTCACTCTACTGCAAAAGTCCTTTATAGAAATAATTTTTATTCATTTTTTTAAGTTTATCTGGCGCCATCTTTTGGTAGATGCATGCAACTTAAATCTAAGAAAAACTTAAATTAATTAATTAATTTTAATTACTGAATTAATATTTGAAAAACTGTATTAACATCCAGTGTCATCCACTACAAGTTCAAAAAAAAATGTATGTGAACTTGAGTGGATGAATAAAAAGTATTTCATTAACGATTTAAAATTTGAACAAGATATACATAGGTAGAGTGTGAACTAATAGAAGGATGAATAAAAATGTCAATGTTTTGAAGTGTTTTAAACTGGCATGTGGCACGAGACCATGGGTTGAATAGCTAATGTTTCAAAAGAACACAGTAACAAATATAATAAGTCGACGCTAATTAGAATCTGCATTCATCCCGATAAAAACACCTTAACTATTGTAGATGACAACACAGTTGTATGTGCGATGTACCAGCGCATATAGATTAGGGAGAGATAGGCATAACTTAAAATTTTAACTGATTTTACTGCTTGATTAGAATTACTGTCAGGCTTTATTTTTTACTTGCACTGTGCTTAGTTTTTAATTTGGAATAATAATTATTTATACTGTTTTAGACATGCATTTCATTTATAACAACACATTTTATTTCTGATACTTTTTTTTTGTTAAAATCTTTACAATATTTTGGGTTCCAACATTTGGGACGAGCGTTTTAGATTATTTTTGTTTCATTAACACTGCATTAGATCTGTAACAAAATGTTTGATGCACCAGCGTAAATTTCGGTCCTGAGCCATAAAACATAATTTACTTGCAACAAAATAAAGATTATTGTAAAACACACTGTTTCTTTTTTTATTAAAACCTTTACAATATTTTGGGATCCAACTTTGGGACGAACGTTTTAGATTGTTTCGTTCCATTAGGCTGGAATAAATCTATAATCAAATGTTTGATGCATCAGGGCAAAAATTGGTTTTTAGCCATAAAACATTATTTACTTGCTACAAAATAACGATTATTGTGAAGCACATTGGTAACTTTTTAATGAAACCTTACAATATTTTGGGATCCAACTTTTGGAACGAGCGTTTTAGAATGTTTCGTTTTATTAGTGCTGGAATAGATCTATTACCAACTGTTTTATGCACCAGTGCAAAAACTGATCCTAAGCCATAAAACGTAATTTACTTGTAACGAAATAACGACTATTGCAAAACGCACTGTTTTTTCGACTCAATAACTAAAATTCATTAAAAGGCATCAATCAATTATTCAACACTGCGATATATAGCTCAGTAAAAATTAAAAGATATTTCAATTTCTTTTAAATTAAAACGAATATTTTAATTTCATTTAAATTATAACTTATTTTAATTATTTAATTAGCATTACTTTAATTATATAATTATTTTAATTCTCTTTTTAAAAATATATTTTGTGGACACAGAAGTACTAATCAAAACATAACTATTTGTGTACAGATCATTATAATTCCAGTTTGTGTCAGTCACTTTTTATCAAAGTACTAGTTATTCTTATTATACTAAAGGGTGTGCCTAATTTTCCCTGTATCATTATGTATCTTTCTTTCCTTCTATCCTGACGATGCACCACCCTTTCTGTAAACACACAAAATGTGTGTGAAGCATGAACTAACAAAATTTGTTCTTTCGACACGGACGCTGTGTTGAATCTCATTACACATAAAATTACAAATTTGTCTGCCATGTTGCAATTGCAGACAGAATTAACACCTTTTCATTCACAGTAGGAAATTGCAGAGAGAAAAAAATCACACACGCACTGCACTCTGTCAGTGACGTTAAAGGGTTCATAACATTGGTTCGATTTTCTCTGACGTAGGACTTGTGTACAGCTGTTTCTGTTGTCGACAAACATTGGTTCGATCAAGTTCACCTACCTATGAAGAGAAAAAAAAAGTCTGTCGTTTGACGTATGGTGCTTCAGGAAATATCAGTTTGTGGAGCTCTCAACGCCAAACGGCGCCTATTTTCGGTATAATTCAATTTGCAGTGTCGAGTCGCATCTTCCCAGTTGGATGAGTTGTGAGTTATGTTATGGATGGGACTATATTTCGTTCTTGTGTCTCTATCCACTGAATGGACGCTGTTGGCGCGTTGATTAATTTATGCAGCAGTAATACGTAGTTTGTCCTTGTATATCATGTTTAAACCTCGCCTTTTTAGATCTTTTTTGAAAGGTTTGGTTATTTTATCAAACCTTTCAAAATTGATTATTTATTTTGATTTTCAGTTTGATTATTTTATCAATTTCTTATCAAGATTTTATTCTGCTCTTCTGTAAGAAACAGAATAAACATTTTGAGAGTTTATTTAGCGTTGGTTTTGAATCCTACTTTGTCAATGTTTTTCATTATAAAACGTTGTGGTAGTACATGTAATAACTTCCACTATTTTTGTCCTTTAGAATTTTTGTCCGAATAGGTTTTTTTTTTTTTTCCGTCAAAATTTTTCAGATATCCGTATAAGGATTTAATTATTCTGCGTTATCTATCGTTCTTTTTAATTATTCGAGAAATATTTTTTTCTCCGGTAATGGCAATCGTTCTAATCTTTTGAAACAGATTTGCTTATTTACAATTTTTACTTGTTACAAAAATGAATTTATTCCCTTATAATAAGTTTCACGTTTTTCAAGAATTAAATCATTCAGGGAGATTTATATTTTGATTAAATGTTAATTATTATTATTTGATTAAATATTTTGATTAATTTTAAGAAAATAAAAAATGTACCAATTCTTACAGAAAAAAAAATAAAAAAAACCAATAAATATTATTAATTGAAGATAAAAACAAACAAGTACAAATTCCTGTGATGCCATTTAAATTTTCTGAATTATTTTTTTTTAACGGAGGAAAATAATTAACTAGATATTTTGCTCATTTGGCTTTACTTTGATTCAATAATGTGAGCAAACTTTTGAGTCATTGTTAAGATATAGTTACTCAGATAATTTTTAAGTTTCATGTCCGTTTAAATGAGAAAAAATATTTTATATATATTCTTATTGTTTTTATAAATGTAATTATTCGTAAATTTAGAACTTTGACGATAAATGCTATTTGCAATAAAGTAATTGTCCGATTTCATTTAATAGAAAGTGATAACTGTGACCGCTATTCAAGCAAACAAAAAATACTTATTGGTCTGCTTTGATTAGCAACAAATATTACTTACATGCGTTTAATCCTTAATTAATTATGTAATAACAAAGAAATTCGTTTCAACTCATAAACTTTGACAATAAACATTTGAAAATAAAATAATTGTCCGATTTGGTTTGATAGAAAGTGATAATTATGCCCGCAATTCAAGAAAACCAAAACTATTTATTAGTCTGTTTTTGCCAGCAAAAATATTATTTGCATGCGTTTAACCCTTAATTTATTATGCAATAACAAAGGAACTCCCTTTAACTCATAAATGTAGAACTTTGACAATAAATGGTATTTGGAAATAAAGTAATTGTCCGATTTGATTTAATAGAAAGTGATAATTGTATCCGCAATTCAAGGAAACAAAAAATATTTATTGGTTTGCTCTTGCTAGCAACAAATATTATTTGCATGCATTTAACCTTTTATTATGTAATAACAAAGAAACCGCTTCACTAATTGATGACTAATTATTGAAGTTCACTCATGTTAATCGGTCACTCTTTGAAGTACTTGGACTTCGTGCTTTTAATGTTTTATTTTTTTTTGGTAAAATAATACTAATTTTAAGAATATAATAGTTTCTGAAACATTAAGCGTAAATTTGTTAAGCACTTCGTTGCTTCTTAAGGTAAATGGTTAGTAAGTAGTAGACACAAAGTTATGTAAATTATTATTCGCTGGTAGCGAAATCGTACTCTGCCGCCGTTTTGCCAGGACAAATGAAACTATTTGGGTTATTGAGGTCAGAATGATGAAATGGTCTGCTCACCTGATTATATAATGTGCTTTGTAAAAGAAGGAAAAATAAATAACAACAAAATATTCATTACTTGGTTCTGTAAGACGAAAAACTCCTTGGAAAATATTTTAGGTATTTCGGTTTCGCAAATGCTATCTTGGAAAAGGTATAAAGGTTTTCAGTTTAATTTTAAATTCTGGTTTCTTATACTTTTGAAACACACACACACACAAGTTATCGATGGCAGCAATTTAATTCAAATCTGTATGTTATAAGACACGTAACTATTTTCTTTTGATCTCTGAAACTGAAGGCACGTTCAACTTTCTTGCAACTATTATGGAATATAAGTACCTATTTCAAAATTTATTTGGATATCTCTGAAATATTCTCGATTTGTCTGTTATAAATTTTGAGCATTAGTTTTAAATTGTAAAGGTATATCAGTGCTAAAAATGGTTTAAGTATACAATAAGAAGAAAATGGTTGTAATATTTTCATTATAAATTAGAAATAAAAGATGTAGCAAAAGTTTTTGTATTTTGAATAAAAAGCAAAATATTACATTTAAAATTGCATTTGAATGGTTTGGTTTGTCGCTCTACAATCATTTTATGCCCATATTGGGCTAATTAGACCGGGACCTACTGTACTACGTGGATTCCGAATCACAATCAAACATCATTGCCACCGCCAGGATTCGAACCTGAAGCATGTGGTACCAAAGGCCAGAGCGCTAGCCAATTAGCATTCAAGCCGCTTTGAGACCGGAGATGTTTCCTTTTTATGGGATAAGGTTGTCAACCTAACGCTTTGTAGTCATGATAGACTGAGATCTACGATTTAAAAAGGATTCAGGCCCGCTACAAACATCCATGGCACCTCCGGGACTCGAATCCTAAACCATTGGAACAGAATGCTGGTCACTCGGCCATCAGGACTTAGATTGGAAATAAAGAATTTTAAAATAAAAATTACTTTTCTGCCAAGGTATAATGTTCTGAAAATATCTTTTTTGCGTCATCTCGTGGCCTAGATAGTGGGGAAGTTCTTATTATGACAGGATAAAAAAAAAAAAAGGGACTGTTCAGAAGAAACTAACTTACATTTGTGTATCTTCTGACATACTTTGACTTTTTAAAATTCATCTCTTTCTTTACCAAAACATTTTACACCTAATTTTAAAATCTAGCCATCATAAATTTTAATAAACATGCATTTTTATTGTAAATAAATATTCATCTAATTCAAAAAAAATCTACCTAACTCCAAGATTCATTTTTCCAATATTTTGTGCAAACGTAGAAATTGCTAACTAGCTTGAAAATTTTATTTTTTAGGACATTTTTTTTTACCCAATTGGACAAAATAAAAGTCAATTTATTAAAAAAGAGCAGCATAAAATTCTATTTATGTCTGAAAGACATAACTGCGTGTAGCGCGAATATCGACGCGCACTTGACGAAGGCAACTAGATACAGTTTTTCATTGAGCATGACAACTAGTAATTTTCGGAAATGTGTGGAATGCAAAAGGTTTCTCCGGTAATTAAGGCAAGTTTCACAAAAGTTTTCCTTCTGAAAGGGAAACGCCCTGCATTGTTGCCATATCAACGGAGCTGCGTGTTTATCCTTTCCATTCCTTTCAGTTTTTCTGCTCATATTGGTGAATGGTATCATTTTTTTTTTCTCATTTTGTGGCGTATGAATTAATTATTGTTTGTTTTTTAGCTAAAAAAAATAAACCGCAATTCAAACGATACAATAAATAAAATGCTTTAAATTATTAATTTTAATTAAAAGAAACGATACCTTTTTTTTTTTTAATTCCTTCTATTGGCTCACGCACTTTCCCTATATATATCTTGTTCAAATTTTCAATCGTTCATAAAATACTTTTTATTCATCCACTCAGTTCAAATACATTTTTTTTAAACTTGTGTGGATGGCACTTGATGTTAATACAGTGTTTTCAAATATTAATTCAATAATTAAATTCAGTTAATTAATTTTATTTTTTTTTAGATTTAAGTTGCATGTATCTAATAATAGATGGCGCCAGATGTAAAAAGCAAAATTTCAACTTTATTTGTAAAAGGCTTTTCTGAAATATAGTAAAAAAAAAAAGTAGAAATTGACTTTAAAACAAATTTTTTATATTACTTGTTTAACGGATAAGTTTTGAAATTTTTCAACAGGTTTTAATTTGCTCTTTCTCGAAATTCACTCACGTATATTTTTTTTTTTTCTCAAACGAGGGATAAATTGTTTAACAAAATTTTATATTTTGTATAAATAAAAATCAAGAAACATTAATGCATTCTAAATTATATTTGTTAGCAATAAACAGATAATATTTTGAAATTAAGTGCAATTTTTTGTTGTAGAACAAATTGTTTTAATAGAATGGTGAAATTTGCTGTCATTTTTAGCGAAAGTTCTGTTGATGTTTATTACTATATTAAATGTGGGTGCATTTATAAATTATTTTATACGATACGATACGCTTTGGCAGATTGAGAACCTTAATTGAATAGCAATATCTATCTCCTACTTTGTGAATGAGAAGTTTCTTAAGCTTTAAGTCCATTGATTAGACAGAAAAATAGTAATATATATATATATATATATATAATTATTAAGTTATTTAAAAAAATTATTAATTATTAGTTATTATGTTTTTTAATTAATAAAAAATAGTATGCATACATAACTTTTATAACATATAACATAATATTACTACAATTTTTAAGAAAGCAATAAAAAAAAATAAACAATGGAAACAAAAAGGATTGAAGGGAAATTGTGACTCAACTTAGAAATTGCATGGTAATTCGGAAAGGAGCATATCGAAACGTTAATGAATTACCGTTAATGTTATCGAACGTTAATTCAGAACAGCGCGCGGTCTTTTGGGTTTTTGAAATCAGAAATGTCGTAATCATAGTTGCTTAGATCATTCAAAACAAAATATTAATATTTGGAATGGAGTTCTAAAATTTTTGTGCAATTTTGTAAACAAATTGTTTAAAACTTGGGAAGGAAAGAACATGTCTGTTATCCTCATTTCGGAGAAAACAGGGCGAATTTGTAATCATATGTAAGATTTTATTTTCTAGTCTTTGTATGATACGATATCTCGAAACTTGACGGAGCAGTAGATCCCCAAATAGGACTCGCATAAATAATTTTATTGTAAAATTTTCATTTTTTAAGTTGCAAAAAATATTTTATCAAAATAATCATTTTTGATAAATAAATGAAGAAAATACAATATTTAAGAAAAAAATGTTGCTTTAAAAAAGTTGTATCAAAGGTCATTCTATTAATATTTTTTAAAAAACTTGGTTATAAAAAAATAGGTAAAAGAACATTAAAATTCACAACGGTGGTTTTTACAAGTGTTGTTTTTCTCATCTGCAATGATTAATGCCTTTTTCACCTGTGGCAATAATATTCTAAGCTAGCAGAAAGCATGCGATAACACATTAACCTGTGGCATTTCCTCCATTTGCACTTCCTTATTTTAATTTGCAGCAGTTCTGATAAACTTTACGAATAGTTTTTTCGAATCCATAATAATAATAATACTTCCGTTCATTTTTGGCCAAATTTTTCATATGCAAAATGGTTATGAATTAAAGCGTCACATATTTTATATTTAGTATAAAATTGCTTTCATGGAAGACAAAGGTTAAACTAAATAGGTTTGCACTAATTTGTTTGTGCTAGAGTGCATTTAAGTGTTTTGAATGTACAATAGTTAATACAAAAAAATTTTAAGGATGTAACGTTGATTTTTTTTTTTGTTTTTGTTTTTGGTAATTGGTTTTATAAAGTATATTTTACTTTTATAACTAGTAAAGGTCTTTATACTATTTTAATGGCCTTTTTTAAAGTATATTCTACTTTTTACTTGGTGCTTTAATGTTTATATGAATTGGATTGCATTTTAAAATCCATCTAATGGATGGCATTTTATTAATAATGGAAGGCATTTTGTTTTTTTCCAGCATATGTTTTATGCAACTAACTGCATGTTGGCAACTTTACAGGAAAAACGAACAGGAAAGACCATTAAATTAAATCAATGCTATTGTATTTGTTTAATATTTAAAAAAAAAAATAGGATAACATGCGGCTGAAAATATACTGTTAGAATACAAACTTTTCCTTCCAAATCAGGAAATAAATTTCCTTTGCATGGAATTATTTATAATTATATATTAATCCCTCACATAAGTTTAAATGCTAATATTTCTGGCAAATCCAAAAATAGGGGCCGTTGGGATTTGGCTACTTTCTGTGCCGCCAACATGGTCTCCAAATGTGGTAACCTGGATTTCTTGTACTATTTGCAATTCATTTTCACTTACAAACGTAATCCTTTTCTTGGCGCACTTTTGGTGAAAAGAATTTTTGAGGTAAAATCCCAGGGGTCCCTATACTGCGATTTTTGTCAATATTTCTTATTTAAAATACATGCGGTATACATATGCGTAAATTATAATTTTTCAGGCATCTTAAATTGTTATAGACTATTAAAAATAAATAGATTCATGTATGACAATTCAATATTGATTTGCATAATTTATGTACTATTCGACATTTTATTCAACAGAATCTTCATTATTAATATACATATCTTGATTTATTTACGCATAACTGTCAAAAGCAGTGATACAACATATATTTAATATTCTAATTAAAATTATTTAGAGTACTTAAAAATATAATGAAAATATAAATGTGCTTAAAACTTCGGATGTTGGAAATGGATTAATAAAAATAATAGCTGTAAAGAATATTATAACAATAATAATAGTTATAAAATATTATATAATTTTAATTACTTTTTACAAGACCATTTATTGTAAAAGTGATAAACTTGTTCCACAATATTCAAATATTTAAGTTTTTTTAATTAACAAAACTACATTCATATTTTTTGGCCAAATCGCAAAATAGGTCGTTCGTATTTGGCGACTTTCTTTGCCATCAATTGTGCGATAAGTCGCCAAATGGCGTAACCCAGTTTTCTTGTACTTTTTGCAATTCATTTACAATCGCAACCCGTTACTTGGCGGATTTTTAGCGAAATTAATTTTTGAGTCAAAATTATTAATCCCAACGGTCCCTATTCTGCGATTTTACCCACATTTTCTTTTCAATAATCGAAAATCTTTTGAAAATGGCAGATAAAGTAAATTCCAGAGATCAGTATAATTTTTCTGGGATGACTGCTTTATGAATTAAATTAATTGAATCAAATGAATAAGTAACTTCAGTATTGCCATTACAGTGACGAAAATCTGAATCGTTAAAACAGCATGTACTTATTTAATTTTTCAACCAACAGGTTTAATGTAGGAAATTAACGTCATTTATTGATGATACAAAATCTTTTGTAATTATTTTTAGTTTGGTTTGGTTTGGCGCTTTACGGTCATCTTATGCACACTTTAGCTAACCAGACTGACTTACAGCTTAAAAAGAGGATTCCGAACCACTACAAACACCCCTTTGAACAGCCGGGACTGGAACCGAAACCCGTGGTAATGAGCGCCAGAGTTAGAGCACCATTCAGGTCCCTCTATTTTTTAGAGAAAATCACTTTATTAATTATATTATTATTTTTTTTAATGTTTTATTATTATTATTATTATTATTATTATATATGAACGTGAAATTTATTAGAATCTGGCGTCATCTATTGGTAGATGCATGCAACTTAAATCTAAAAAAATCTAAAATTAATTAATTAAATTTAATTGCTGAATTAATATTTGAAATAAGTGTTTAAACATCCAATGTCATCCACACTACAAGTTCAAAAAAAAAAAATGTATTTGAACTCGAGTGGATGAATAAAAAGTATTTTATGAATGATTGAAAATTTGAGCAAGATATATATAGGGAGAGTGTGAGCTAATAGAAGGAATTGAATAACCACAAACTGGTGCAACTTAGGTATTAAGTAGATTCATCTGGCTTATATGCAGGCCCACTCTATCAGCATAGCAATGGCAGGATAAAAAAAAAAACCCTTCCTTGTTTCAAAATCATTTTATAACGAGCTTTTAAGAGTTTCGAGGTCAACTTTTAATTATAGGTTTCAGAGAGTAGCGATGTAAATTATTTCTTCGTGGAAAAGGGATCGCAGTTATGTTGTCAAACTGGTACAACGGCGCGATGCAGAGCAGTTTCAGGGAGTGTTTTCAATTGCTACTCGGGAAAATGGAGACAATCTATAAGAATGCTTTTGAAAATGATTATTACGCAACTGGGAAAATTTATTTGCGGTTACTGTTATGTGATGTGGTTGCACATATTTTTCCTCACGTGAGCAAAATAAAAGGGTTTTATTTTTTCTCGCTTCGCAGAAGAATGGGGGGAAATTGTTGTATATGTTTATTAAGGTCAGAAACCTGCTAATAAAACTTTTGAGTGCATTTGAAGTTGAAAGCTGTATTTGTTCCTAAAATTTTTGATACTGATTTAGACAAACAAGGAAAAATAAATTCAGATAAGTTATTTGGGTTTTAAAGAAAATGTATTACTGCGAATTGTAAAATAATTGTTTAGTTTTTGCTAATAAGTTGAAGTAAATGATTTCGCATTATGTGACAAGATTTGATTTCTAAAACTGTTCATTTTGAAATATCAATTTTATAGAAACAAAAAGGTATTTATAATGCATTGCAAAATTTTCATTGCGTATTTAGTCTCAATGATGAATTTAATTTTTATTTAAACTTCCATGGGTGTTTTTATTCAAATGTACTTAAATACATTTTATAGTAATTCTTCTTCATTAGTGCAAAACAACCCTTTGGTAGGCCAAGGTTGTCTGCCGATTGGCAAATTTCGAGACAGGATATATATATTTTTTTTTATGGGGCAGGGTTGTCAGACCTATGCTCAATGCTCTGTAGTCATTTCAGATCGTGACCTACGGTTTAAAAAGTTTTTTTTTTTTTTATTACGTCGAGGGTCGTATTGACACATTTTCCTGTGAGCAGCCCAAAGTGAGGTGCACTGAAGAACGCTGTTACTCCTTTAGCACTACCCAAGGCACGTGTAGTTTGAAGATATGTTACAGACGCGAGTAACAGTACCCCCACAATGCTCTACGATCCTATTAGACCGGGACCTTACGGTTTAAAGTGGATTCTGAACCACTACAAACGTCCACAGCATCGCAGGGATTCGAACCCTATGGCACCGAGCGCCAGTCACTGGCCACACTAGTAAAGCATTGTCTTGAGATTTATTCAGTTTTCAGCCTCATGGTTCCTCGCCAAAGTGAAGCTGCTTACCCTTAGCCATGGCCTAGTCGCTTGCGACGGGGGTCTTCTTGGACCTAGTGTAGGCTTTCCTGCACCAGGGTGATTAGAGACAACAACTTACAGAAATAAAAGATAATAGATTGATTCTTTCTGATAATAAGTTGATTCCTTTTTATTCTTATGAGTTGATTTTTTTAATCTTAATTTATTACACATATAATTGGGCCTGAATGGCGAGTGGCTAGCGCTCTGGCACTCGGTACCACAGGTTTCGGGTTCGAGTCCCGGCGGTACCATGGATGTTTGTAGTGGTTCGAATCCACTTTTTAAACCGTAGTTCCCGGCCTAATAAGATCGTAGAGCGTTGTGGGGGCATTGTTACTCCGCGTCCGTGGCTTATCTTCAAATTACACGCTCCCTCTGGGTAATGCTAAAGTAACGTCTGTGCAGAGCTTGCCTTAAGGCATCCAAGACGTCCATGTCTGTTTGCCAGCTGCATTGGAAAAAAATGTATAAGAATGTGTTATATGTTGTCTGTTAAATATGTTGTATATGTTGTGTGTTAAATATATATGTTGTGTGTTAAAGACCTCCAAGACCAAGCTGTCTACGTGTTTGCCAGCTGCATTGGAACAAAAAAAAAAAAAAATTACATATATAATTAAGTTAATAATTTACAGTTAAAAAATATTTGGGTGGAAAAAAAGAAAAACAAAATAAGAAAAATATGTATCCAACTTTTAATATTTGGTATAAAAATAACCGAAACAATTAGCTTATATATTAAAAGGAGCATACGAAATGGAGCTGCATAGTTCAAGATCATGCAGCGGATGTCGGCTTATCTGCGTGCTTTTAAATCGAGATTGGTTCCTAATGCCCGATAGATAAACTATAAATAGCCGGCCATCCCACTCGGAGATAAAGGGTTAAATTACAGAACACAGATGTTAATCTCAGCCGTTTTTTCCACCAGTTTGAATTTTAATTGGAAGCCTCTTATTTATGCATTTATTATTTTTCACAGCGTTTTCGATGAAAGAGTGTTATTCTTCGTCTTACAAACTTTCATTCGTAATGTTAATAAATAAATAGTCCTTTATTTCCAAACAAAAATATCATATGTCTTGTTTGCCTGTTTCTTACGCTTAGCTTATCTTTTTCAGTTGCGTATCAGAGACATAAAATCTTGACCTTTTTATTGAATTGCAATCAATCATTCTCTGGTGTTGTGTTGCAGTAACATTATAAACATGCATTTGAAGACAATCAATGGATTAAAAAAACACTATCTAAAATTTTATTTAATATTTCAGTTTAAATAAAATGAGCATGCGTTTATAGAAACTCTTGAGCTGTTTTACTGATGAGCTTATTTTACTTAGAGCTGTTTTTTACTGATGAGCTTATTTTACTTTTAGAGCTGTTTTACTGATGAGCTTATTTTACTTAGAGCTGTTTTTTACTGATGAGCTTATTTTACTTAGATGTTTTACTGATGAGCTTATTTTACTTAGAGCTGTTTAGAGCTGTTTTACTGATGAGTTTATTTTACTTAGAGCTGTTTTACTGATGAGCTTATTTTACTTAGAGCTGTTTTATTGATGAGCTGGGTTTTTATTAATAATACAGTTAATTTTCAGAAAAGGTTATGTTATGGTGACATTGCAATGCTATTTGCCTATTGCTATATGAATTTGCCAATTTAAATACGAATTAAAAATCATTTTTAAACATTAGATTTGTATTACAAAAATCTCAAATTACAATTCAGTTATCATATTTGTGAATATTAGATTCGTATTGTGGAAATCTCAAGTTATAATTAAATTATCACGTATTTAATCAATAGATTTGTATTATGGAAATCTTAAATTAAAATTAAATTATCATAATTTTAAACATTATAATTGTATTATGACGATCTTAAGTTATAATTAAATTATCACATTTTTAAACATTAGATTTGTATTATGAAAGTCTTAAATTATAACTCTAAATTATAATTATATTTTTAAACTAGATTTTACGTTGATTTTTAATTTCGGTTAGGGATTCTAAAAGTAACAAGTAATATAAAAAAAAAATTTTAAGTCAATTCCTACTTTTTTTTTTTCATTATATTGCAGAAAGTCCTTTATAAATAATTTTCGTTCATTTTTTTAAGTTTATCTGGCGCCTTCTATTGGTAGATACATGAAATTTAAATCTAAAAGAAAAAACTAAAATTAAATAATTAAATTTAATTACTGAATTAATATTTGAAAAACTGTATTAACATCCAGTGTCATCCACTACAAGTTCAAAAAAATGTATTTGAACTTTAGTGGAGGAATAAAAAGTATTTTATGAACGATTGAAAATTTGAACTAGATAGAGTGTGCTAGGGAGAGTGTGAGCTAATAGAAGGAATTGAAAAATTTCCCCATTTATCCAATGCAAACTGTTATGTTTTCTTTTTTAATATGATATTTAAAAAAAATATTTTAAATGCAAAATTTTCAATAACTTGTTAGTACAAGTGAATTATGACCTTACCTCAATTTTCTAATGTAAAAAATTTCTCGATAGTTATAATTTCTAATAAACAATGGTTATAAATATATAATTAAATTATATTTTTAAACTGGATTTTTACCTTGATTTTTAATTCCGGTAAGAGATTCTAAAAGTAAAAATTTACCCATTTATCCATTGAAAACTATTGCATTTTCTTATGTACTCAATATTATATTTAAAAAAATATATTTCTAATATAAAATTTTCAAAAGTACAAAAAAAAAGTAAAATATTTGGTTTAAATATGTAAGGGGTAATTAAGAAAAAAAGATTAAATCTATTACTTACATTTATCAAACTAATTTAAAATTTTTATTTTTCCTAACAACAGTAATAAATCTAAAAGATATGTAAAATGTTCTGTCTTGAACAAATTATATGGAAATTTTTATTAAATAAATATATATATTGGATTACTTTCTTTGATAATCACGTATTACTTGCGAATCGAATATTCGTAATTGTTTCTGAGAAAAATGCACAGAATTCCTAGAAACGTATTCGCTTTTTTGGCACAAGCGTTGATAATGTTGCTTGCTCATCTGCCGCAGGTGCTTCAATAGAATTCTGCGGGATTTATTGCGAAAAGATCAAACTTTTCTGCAACTGAATCAATTTTAAAAGTCACCAGATTGTCAGTTTATGCTTTCACGAAGAAAATAAGCTGAATATCAACATAAACATGGCTTTTGTTTTCCTTAAAGAAATGTGTCCTATGAACTTTAAATAAATTTCTGAGACAAAAATAAAATTAAGCTTTTATTTATATGTTTTCAATAACATTTCTTGAATTCCTGACACACTTGTCTTATCATTCGCCATGGCTAGTTTGCAGGATTTTTAGCTTTATCCAGGATACATCAAGAGAACTTGCACCTACTTTTGAAAAAAAAATCTTTTTCTAAATATCTTTTAAGTTGGGGCCTAAATGGCCGAGTGGCTAGAGCTCTGACGCTCGGTACCACAGGTATCGGATTCGAGTTCCGACGGGACCATGGATGCTTATAGTGGTTCGGATTTTACTTTAAACCGTAGGTCCCGGTCTAACACGCTCGTAGATCGTTGCAGGTGTTTAAGTGTTTGCCAGCTGCATTAAGAAAAAAATATCTTTTAAGATTAAGGTAGTTAAAGTTTATTTCAAGCTTAGAAAACCAATAAAACATGCATTATTTTACAGGTGCACTAAGATTTCCATTGGATACAGGTATCCAATGGTAACAAAGCAAAACGATATTTAAATCTATGATTTTAAATGAATAAAGGTCGCTTAAAAGTAATGAATTCTTATTCAATACCTTCGAAGCCTTTGTCGATACTTTAACCTAGTGGTCACCCGAATTACATAAATCTAAAAAGTCAATATCTATAACATTGTAAAGGTCGCTTAAACCAAGTTAAGGTAAGGAAATATTCATTGTCTTCGAAGCCTTTGTGATACTCTAACATAGTGATCACCCGAGTTGAATAAATCTTCACGAGCCAATATCTATAACATTGTTAAAAAAAGTTGCTTAAGCCAAGTAAGGATAATTAAATCTTTATCACTGTCTTCGAAGCCTTTGTCAACAGTCTAGTCTAGTGGTCACCTGAGTTATATAAATCCTCAAGAATCAATCCCTATAACACTGTTAAAGTTTCTTCGCTATAAGGAATCAATTAAAAAATGATAAAATGGCAGTTAATATGCAGTTTCTAATATTGGCAAGTTATTTTCATTAAGTGTTTTGCTTATGAAAACAAGAAAGGTTCAGTTATTATTGTATCAACTATTTTATTATTTTTATTTATCCCTATAATCAACTATGGAATGTTAAAAACTCTGTCAAAAACAAAAACGTATCTCTTAAGCAAATCCAATATAATATTTATTTTGTTAGTTTAATAATATATATTATAATATAAAAACATATACAAAATAAACAATCTTTTATAATTACGTAATAGTACTGGTTAGATAGAAAACCAAAAAATTTCTTGAAGAGTTCGACGATCCAGGAAGTGTACCACCTCTGCTCTAACCAATCATGAACTGAACAATATAAATTTTTATTTTGTCTAAGACGTTAAACTGGTTATATTATCTATTATACTTATTCAAAAATACAGTGATTAACTCTTAATTTTATTTCTAAAATTTTTTATGTATAATATACTCTGGTGGAAACGAAATTTCAACACCAAGAAGAAATTAATTTAAAGGAATGAAATTAAACAAAGAATTTGCTTATATTAACATATTTTTCTTATATAATATTAAATAAATAAATAAATATCTATTTGATTAAAGTTTCAAGGCCACAGGTTAAAGTATTCGAGTAAGGTAATTTCAAATGTGAAATGGTGTACACGCAGTAATTTGGATGATTTCGAAGGCAAGCGTACATTATGTCATACAGAAACTGTATTTCATTTTGTGGAACGGAATTCCATGCCTGTTACTCTTGGTCATTCAAATCAGAAACAGTCCGTGCTGCCTTTGGATCTGCCGTCCAATAATATCCCATACATGCTCGATCAGAGAAAGATCTGATGATCTTGCAAGTCTGTATGATAACGATGTGGGGATTTATCTTGCAAGCCTGGTGATCTTGCAAGATGATCTGTAGAATACGTTGGATGACAATAGCGATATGATGAATCCTGTAAGGAACTTTATCCTATTGGGAACTGTCCCCTGAAATAGAGAAAAAAATGACACAATAACCGGTTCAATCACCAATTTCTGACATACAAATTTGCTCTAATGATGAGTGGGACAGCTAGAAAATGCTCCTGCTGTCGTCTAGTGCTGTCATTCAATTAGTATGCTCATGTTGCCATCTAATTTATCTCCAGGTCATATCTTCTGATAATTCCAGTATGTCTACGATGCAGACATACGATTCCAAGCGCTCAATTGACCATATGTTGGTTAGAGATGCCATCAATGCTACCAAGAAACAAATGAGCCGTTTGTTTCTTGGTAGCATTGATGGCATCCTTCTGAGAACACAGCACATCTACTACACTCCGCCCTCCAACGAGATCTAGTTGAACACTGCTAAGGTAGCAGATGGCGATGATTTTGAGTTAGCAGCATAAAAGTACAAGGTATTTGTCTCGGAACCATCCTTCGAGTAACTGATTTGCTATCTTTCGCTATGTCACTCTAATGCCAATAGAAATTCGAATTCTATTGCAGATGCTCTAAGATGCGTTATAGGCATGCGGTGGTCATTCCTTTCGGTGATGGCCTGTGTGCTGTCAGCCTTGTTCTTTTTGAAATAATACCTTCCCGTGATAACTATTGCCATCGTTGTTGCACAGTGGATACATCCCTGCAATTCCTTCTGTAATATCATGAAAAGAAGGTCCTGTTTCTCGTAAGATCGTAGTATACATGAGCGAAACACGTAGGCCACAAAAAAAAACCATTTTGATTTAAAATTACGTCTAAATCTTTCAACAAAAGCAAATTAAAAATATTAAATTTTTGTATAAGAAAAATAAAAAAATATTGATTTAAAATCATTAATAAAAGCGATTACTACCAAAATCATGTGGACACTACCACCAATTTCTTCCAAACACGACGACTTGAACCAAAGATCTTAAGGTCATATTCATTAATGCTATCTCCGACTAGAAGTATATGAGCTTATATCTTATTAACTGAAAGTTTCTCACTGTTTATGCCTTTCTTTCTTTTTCATTGCATCTGACACTTTGGCATAATTATTTTTCAAGACGTCATTCTTACTTTAAAAAGCTCTTTTTAACGTTTTGAACTTATAGGATCATAAACAAAGCATTAAAAATTATCATATCTGGTGATTAACTCCTTCGTTAATCCTTCTGTTGTGAGTAAATTTTAATTGATAAATTTAGTAACCACCATATAATCCAAGGTCACCAAGTTATATCAAAACGGTCGAAGTGTTTGTTTAATTGTAAATCCTTCATCGCTTCTTGAACTTTTCCCTTACGGTTAGTAATTAATTTTCTTGCCAATTTTCACTCCAAAAATGGATTTAGAGAGATTGCGAGTGTTTATTTAACTTTTCGAAATTGTTTACTTTCATTAGCTATTATTATAAGTGTATTCACTTATAATAATAATTTAAAATTGTAGACAAAATAATTTTTTGTTTATTGAATATAATTTTCGAACAATTTTATATAATTTGTAAATAATAGCAAAATATCCTTTTTTTTTTTTTTTTTTTTTTTTTTTTTAAAGCTGTTATGACTTTCATCGTAGATTTTAACTATTGTTGCTGTAAAATAAAATAAGGTACACACTTGTAACCGTTAAATAAATTACAAATTTAATTGTCAATAATCTAAAACTTTTAAGTTGTTTTGTTACACTTTAAACTGTAGGTAAACTCCTGTTTACTGCCTGTTTATCCCTCGTGTGCATAAGATAACCATAGAGCGACAAACCGAACCAAACCGCGAAAAAAAAAAAGGAAGTGGGGGTAATTTTTTAATTGAATTCAAATGAATCCAAAGTTTCTTACTTCTAGAAATGCATGTAATAAATTTTTAGTCATACTATTTATTACTATTGCTCATAACAGATTACAGCTATTACGTTTCTAGAAAAACATTACTTACCCCCACTGTTTTTTTTTTTTTTCAACTATGAGGGCTATTAACAGCAAATGAATGGTGCTTAAACACAGTCTTTCCAATCTACATATTATAGCAAATTATTCGGTCATTCATCAATAATAAGTACATCAATCCAATAATTACGTGCTCTCATTTTCCTATTCTCACCTTCCCATCAACACAATAGTACCTCTTATCAGTAATAAGCATCAATGTTAAAATCCCATTTTAGTTACCCTGTAATTGCTTCATTATTTATAAGTATTTTTTATCTTGTGCCCGTGTGTTATTACATCTTTCTTAATTTCATTAATTGTATTTTAAATAAGATGGCTTTCTAACTTTTTTTCATGCATTAAAAATATTTTAAAAGAGGCCTGATGGCCGAGAGACTAGCGCTCGGGTTCGAGTCCCGGCAGTGTCATGGATGTTTGTAGTGGTTCGGAATCCACTTTAAACCGTAGGTCTCGGTCTAATATGACTATTGAAAGTAGGACTAACAACATACGAAAAAGAAAGCATCTCCTGTCACGAAATCTGCCAGTAGGCAGACGGACTTGGCCCACCATGGGGCTGTTGAGCCAATGAAGATTGGTTTGATTTGTCGCTCTACTGTCATTTTTTTGTACACCTTAGGTAAATTAGGCCGGGACCTACAATTTAACGTGAATTCCGAACCACTCGCAAGCATCCATGCTACCGCCAGGATTCAAACCTGAAGCCTGTGGTACCAAAGGCCAGAGCGTTAGACAATTGTCCGTCAAGCCACTAGAGCCAATGAAGAAGAAAAATATTTGGGAAAAGATTCTATAAAAGAAAAACAAGTAATATAAAAAAAAAAAAATTTTAAGTCAATTCCTACTTTTTTTTTCACTCTATTGCAGAAAGTCCTCTAAATAATTTTCATTCATTTTCTTAAGTTTATCTGGCGCCCTCTATTGGCAGATATATGCAACTTAAACCTAAAAAAAACTAAAACTAATTAATTAAATTTAATTACTGAATTAACATTTGAAAAACTGTATTAATATTGTCATCCACTACAAGTTCAAAAAAATGTATTTGAGCTTGAGTGAACGAATAACAAGTATTTTATGAACGATTGAAAATTTGAATAAGATATATATAGGGATAGTGTGAGCTAATAGAAGAAATTGAATAAGCTCTGGTATAGAAACATAGATCAAAACCTAGACAGTTCAGTTTATTTCAATTAATCCAGTTTATTGCAGTTAACGCCATATAATATCCAGCTTAAAAGGTCTGGCGACATCATGGCTGATGGAAGGATCTGGAAAAATTCTGAGTAACGTTTTTCATCGATTTTTGCTTACTTTTTTTTTTTGCGTTTTCACTGAATTTCTGCTGAATAAAAAGATTTTCACTTACTATTAGAAATGTTGGAAATACCACGACAGAGTTATGGCGTCCAGACTTATCATTAAGAAGAAAGGATTAGTAAGTTTATTTTTGTTTCCCATTTGTCATGAATTTTATACAGCTTTTCTCCTTTTCAATATTTACCTATAAATAATCTATAAAAAATTTATAAATTCGGGATTCTGTACGTAGAACTTAGACTATATAGGTTAAGTATTTTTTATAATTTGTATATTTTAATTCTATAAGTTAATAATTATATTTGATCATTTCTATTGTTTTCTATTTAATGAAATTCAAGAAAAAGCAATAATAAACAAAAATAATATAAAAAATAATTTTAAGTCGAATCCTTCTTTTTTTTTTTTTCACCATATTGCAGAAAATCCTTTATAAATAATTTTCATTAATCTTTTTTAAGTTTATCTGGCGCCATCTATTGGTATATATGTGCAACTTAAATCTAAATTAATTAAATTTAAAAATTAATTAATTAAATTTAATTAATGGATTAATATTTGAAAAAAACTGCATTAACATCAAGTGTCATTCACTACAAGTTCAAAAAATGTATTTGAACTTGAGTGTGTGAATAAGAAGTATTTTATTAACGATTGAAAATTTGAACAAGATATATATAGGGAGAGTGAGAGCTAATAGGAGGAATTGAAAAAATTTATAAATTCGTGATTCTATACGAAGAACTTATAAAAAAATAGGTTAACCTATTTTTTCTAATTTGTATATTTTAATTCGATAAGTTAATAATTATATTTGATCATTTCTATTGTTTTCTATTTAATGAAATTAAAAAAAAAAAAACAGTAATAAATAACAAAATACCGTAATAATTTTATTAATATTTTTATGTAAAATTTATGACTGTTATCATTATTTAATTTCATTAAAATATGCGCTCTAATCTTCTGCAATCTCTTTTCATCGCCAATTTGTTGTTATATTTGGATAATCATTCAAATAACATGATACACAAATTTACTGGAAACAATAACAGTTATACTGTAATGATAACAGTCATTAAATTTTACATAATAATAATAAAATTATTAGAGTGGCATATTTTAATGAAATTAAATGACCTTTTTTCAACCGCTTTTGATCGCCAACTTGTTATATTATTATATTTGGATAATCATTTAAATAACATGATCACAAATTTACTAGAAGCAATAAATGACAAAAATACTGTAATAAATTTATTATATTATGAAAAATTTATGACTATCATTAAAGTAAATGTTTTAATGAAATTAAATAATCTTCTGTAATCTCAATTCATCGTCAACTTGCTATATTATATTTGGATGTCATTCCGATAATATGATACACAAATTTACTTAAAACAATAAATAACAGAATTGTAATAATTTTATTAATATTATGTAAAATTTATGACTCTGTTATCATTAGAATAGCATATTTTAATGAAATTAAATAATCTCTTTCCATCGCCAACCTGTTATATTATATTTTAATGGTTATTCTGATAACATGATACACAAATTTACCAGAAACAATACATACTATATTTAAAATAATTAAAAACATAAAACTACATTTAAAAGGCATATTCATTTATGAAATAAATTTACAAGATTAATTTCGGAGATATCTTGTTTTATATGATTTATTTGACACTAAATGTATCAAATGGATCAAACGACCCGTTTTTAAGTTATTAAAGTTAGGCCAAAGCATTTAAGTTGGTAAAAATTAGGGTTAAAGTCACACGTATTTCAAATCTTTCTATCTCGTTTTTATTCATAAACGCATAATAGATTACATTTTATTGGAAAAACTTAATTTTTTAACAGAATTTTTGTTGGCAAACACAGCTGGCTTAACACTGGAAATCGGTGTCATGCATGCTTAAACTAAAGATTTTTCAGAAAATATAATTGTAAGAAAATCGGATTTCTTCACCTAAAACCGCAATACGGATAGTTAACTGAATAGGTTCGTAATAGTTGAAGTTTCTGTTATCAGTTGAGTTGGTTTGCGTAATCATGTTTCACAGAGACTTTGAAATATTTCACCTTCATTTTGACTTTCTTTTTATTAATATTTTAAATTTCTTAAAATTCTTTTGATTGAATATAATATAACTATATAATTATTTACTATAATTTAATTTTTGCTGCTTATTATATTGGCAAAATGCTAATTTTGTGTTTGTGTGAGTCTCATAAAGTTAATGTCATGTTATATTTTTTCATTTTACAAATAATTAAAAGTTTTTCATCTTCCATTAATGTTAAATAATTTAAAAAAAAAAAAATCTTGTAAATTTATAATGTTATATCTTAATTAGTTTGTGAATGGATATTAATTTCAATTGCAATGAAAATATCGTTATATAAAGTAGTTAACGCCAATGAATTAATTATATTTTCGTTATATATGAATTTCCATTCTGATTTACCTCTGCAATTTTTGCTTCTTTTATGTTTGTATATGTCCAATAATTTTCATTTTCATCGGCATATACGAGTCAGTATAGGCACAGATATACGCGAGTCGGATCTTGACTAAATATATCTTTTTTTTTTTTTAGAGTGACTAACTGACTGTTGGGCGTATGGCTGATAATCTTACCCCGTAAAAAGAAGCGGCCTGATGGCGAATTGGCTAGCGCTCTGACCGTTGGTACCACAGGCTTCAGGTTCGAATCTTGGCGGTGGCATGAATAGTTTGTTAGTGGTTCAGTATCCTCGTTAAACTGTAGGTCCCAATCTAATTAACCCAAAGTCTGCATAAAATGACCACAGAGCGGCAAACCAAACAGTAAAAAGAAAACATCTCCTGTCTCAAAAACCTGCCCGTAGGCAGACGGCCTTGGCCCACCATGGGGCTGTTGCGCCAATGGAGTAGAATTATAAAAATTTATATATCGCGTGCTCTTTTTTGGCTTTGTTGTACAAACTAATTGCGTTTCTAAGAAGCCCATTTTCTTTGCTGATTTTTACGTAATATATTTATATACAGTGTGTGTCACAAACAATGCATCGATAGGATGAGACAAAAATGTATAATTTCCTCACGTTTGTTTGTCGTCTGGGAGGAAACCGGAACTCTTTTCGCATCGAAAAACTAATTGTTTTTTTTTATGTTCGCTTAGTTGTCGCAACCTCTATTGAATAGCTTCGTGTCTATTTGCACTGACAACAAAATATACTTTTAGAATTTCCACTATCAGCACAATTACGCATCAACTCACCTAGCTGCTGACGTTACTACTATGCTTCATTAATAACGAATGCAGAAATAAAATAATAATCACCCAAAATTTCAAATTTAGATCTAGCACTCATTGTGCATGCATTAAAAATTTAGTTATAATAAATTACCAAATCAAATATTTAACTATTTCGTTAATCTACGATTCAAAATTTCTTTGTTAATTATCTATATCATTATCTGCCATACTTTATGAAAGAATATTATAATAAAACATAAAAGAGAACACTCATTATCTATTTATTCATTAATCTACTGACTAGAAAAAAATATTGACTGACCTGGTTTAAGTAGATCTAACTATTCAAACTATTCCCGTCTATATTCAAATTTCTATAGAATTCATTTTAAAGCATAGTTTACTTATTTCTGTTTGCGATTACAAACAAATCAATGGTGTGAGTCACGATAGGGTTTTCCGGAGCTGCTCTGACCACTATCGCTCTCACTATCTCCCAATCAGGACTGTGTGTGGATCATTTGAGCTCTGCTGTAATTGGTTGAAGTGGTCGGGAGTCTAGACGGGATCGAAACGCTAATGCGTCTAGAATAAGTGAATCGGATAATGTTTGTATCGGACTAGCAATATACAGTGGGGAAAATCGAGGGAATTTTGTGATTTTAAATCTATTAGGTGGAATATTTAAATTTTGTTAAGATGTTTTATGGATTCAGAAATTATGAGTGTGAAGTTTGTGTTGAAATTGAATAATTTGAAATCGTGTTGTTTATGTAATTTATTCAATGAAAAATGAAAGCAATATGGTAATAAATCGAACAAGAGATGGAGATCTGGATCTTAACCTGTGTTTTAGAAGGTAAATTATTATTCAATTTATACTTGTTCTTGTTTACAAAAGTTTGATAAATTTTGTTTTATAATAAATAAAAATTTTCTTATTGTTTCTTAATTTTTATTGTTAATATTCTTCTTCTATAAGTATGTAATTTTTAATTGTTTATTAATTAAATATTAAACCTTTATATTTACATGTTTAGTTTTTCTTTAAATATTCGTATAATCGTTAAGATAAAGGCAAACATTTTTGATATATTAAAATTTGTGTACTTTAAAAATTCAAATAATTTGTTCAATCCTTGCAAATGTTCATTAATACTTACAATCAGGAAAATTAAAAAGTGTATCAAACTGTACATCAAAAAACTTATAGTACTATATATATATATATATGTATAGTATTCAATATCCTTATTTTCTCGTATTTTAATATCCTATTATTTAAAATTTTTTGAATGTTTAAATGTCTTTAAATTTTGAATGGAGATTTCAAAGTTTTTTCAAATAAACTAATTTTGCGAAATTTTCCTTTTCGCTAGAATAACTTAAAAACGGGTTTTATTTTGAAATATCGCAATGAAAATGAAATTTCTCATTTTATGTAAAAATTGCCAACATTCCTATTTTAAATTTCTATGTGAAAATATTTTTTACTGTAAAAAAAATGTAATAATTTTTTAAATTTTACATCAAAACATTTCTCTTAAATTTATCTGAACCACTATTTCATAATCGCATCATCCGGGACAATACTAACGTCATCTCAATGAAATATTTTTCATTTGAGTGTGTATTTTTGCAATAAATATATTTACAAAGGTTTCTAGTGCATTAGAATTTAAATTCATTGTGCTAGTGACATGATTAAATATAAGTAAAGACGAGCGCCAGTTTTCCTTTTATTGCAAGCACTTACTCTGACATCAGAACAGTATTGCCAAACATTTTAAAAGCATGTTAAATATTTATTTTCTTAATACTTAAGTAGTATTGAATAATCTCTGCCTCAAATAAAACAAATCTTAAGTCATTTAATTTTGGTAGAACTAAATACATATTTTTTTCATCATTCTCCGAAAACGTTAATGGTAATTACTAGCGATGATATTGTTTGCAATACTTCCGATCAATTACCGTATAAAAAAACATTATTTTTTTGTGTCATTTTCGTTTTATAGTGTTTAAAGCAGGGGTGGCCAACCCGCAACTCGCCTTGAATATTTTTTCAGCCAGTGAGATTTATCACACTTTTACAAAATATATTTATTTTGTAAGAGCCAGAGTAGTGAAAAACAATGTATTAAAAAAAAATGCATTATGTGTGCATCCATATGTTCAAAAATTAATTGTCGAAATTATGGGAACAAATCAATTTTGATTTTAAAATAATATTCTTGCGAACATATGACAGTATTGCCTGTTTTATTTGTGAGTTTACAGTTATGAGTTCGCAGAATAATTACATTATATTCTGCGAACTCATGATGCGCACGCATCTTGGAGCATCTAATATAACAGGTTCTATGCTTCACTTTAAATGACCTCAACGACGCAGTGACCATCCTTAGATACGTACAGTTAATTGTTGATAGCAGAGCAAATCAGACTCTTAGTTGATGTTGTTTACGCTTTTGGTTTAACTTACACCTGCGAATCGTTTTTTTTTTTTTTTTTTTTTTTTTTTCGAAAATGAAATTGACCCAACACAAAACACGCTCAAACCTAATAGACGCTAATCTGCAACACCCGTTATGACGGGCAAATACCCAAATTGAGATCGATTTGCAAAAGTCAAGTGGAAGAGTGGAGAAACAAATATCGCACTAGTGAAATAAATATTTTTTAATGATTTCATTTTTTTTTTTTATTTCGTTTATTTATATTTTTTATATTTCATTTTTAGTGTTATATATTTCGTTACAATGTGCGTTTAGTATCATTATTATTATATTATCTATGTTTACATGTAAGAATAATAATTGTAAACACAAAAACAATAACTCATTATGCTTCAATTTTCCACTCCACAAAAATGTCTATCATTTGGGATCTACATCTAAAATTTTTTAACCTTGGGATATAAAAACATCTTTGTTTAGTGGAACACGAGTTTTGTATGACAAAGTACTTTTTTTATCAATCTGCCACCATGTTAAACGTTGGTTATCGATGCTGTTAATGCACAACTAATAAATATCTCAAAGCTGGGACATCAAATGGAAATTATCCCGTTCTTCAGAATTATTCCGTGACGTTAATACTTTTCTTGTCGCATTCATCATTGACCTTCGTCAGAAGTCCTTCTCCGCAACACGATTTCTTGTTCTTCACGTTGCATGCGAAGCACGCGGTGACACCTGCTCAGTGGGAACACAAGAGTGGAAAAAAAGAAGTAATTTAAAATTGGCAGGTTATAACTGGTAACTCCTGAGGTAATCATGTTTGTTTTAGTGATCTATTTAGTTCTATTTAATCATGCGATTTCCTTTTATGGATTAATCTGATTTGGGTGCAAGCTCAAGTGATGATAATAATAAACTCTGTACACTTTGTGTATATTTCTGGCTGTGGACTTTTATCTCGGTTCATCTTGGACCTAATATTAGTAATTCATTTAAATTAAGTAGTAATTTGATGCCTAACTATCTCGTTCTATCCCAACTGTAGTGTACATAGTTGGCTAGCTCATTGACCAAGATTCAATTTCTACTGATAGCCAACATTTAGGATTTCCTGTAAAAAAAAAAAGGCTATAAAAATAGTACAGCTTTTCATTCCTTTTTATGGATTTAATGAATGTTTTTTAACAGATTTTTAGGTTATTGGGATATGTTTCCAAATGTCTCACTATTTTCAAAAGTTAGTTATTTTGGCTGAGGATCCTGGCGGTGGTATAGATGTTTGTGAGTGGTTCCGGTATCCCCGTTAAACTGTAGGCCCCTGTCTAATTAGGCCAAAGTGTGCAAAGAATGACCATATAGAGACAAGCCAAACCTCAATTTTCTTGTGAACACAATTGCTTATGTCGTACCATATTTAATGGTGTTTCCCATAAAGCACGTGCTTGTGTACATACGTACACGTACAAATTTCCTGTGTTCATGGGCAGTGTATTGTCATATTTGTTCTTTTGTTTGGGATCTCGTGGAAAGAGTTAGGTTTCTTCGAAACTCAATCTTTTGTGTTCATTCTGGGTATATCCGTGTTAGGCTGGAAAATTATTCCATTGGTCAGAATAAGGGCCAAATCCAGATTTATAACAGATTTAACGTTATCTAAGACAAGCTACACTGGAATTTGGGAGTTCTAATGCTTTTTTTTTTTTTTTTGTTCTTTAAATTAAAATAAGATACTTTTATATAAAATTAGTTTTTCATAGGACACTATATTACCGATATACTTGTAAAACTCTTTTGAATATGTATTTTTTTTTTCAAAGGGTACTGTCCTGTTTTGGTCCTATTTTATCCAAAGGGTTCTGTCAAATGAGACTAGGACGTACAGTTTAAAGTGTATTCCGAACCACTACAAACATCCATGACACCGGGGGTATTCGAACTCAGAAACCTGTGGCATCGAGCTTCACAGAGCTAGTCATTCGGCCATCAGGCCCCTTTAAAAAAAATATTTGTCAGCGATCGCATCTTTATTCGAACATGCTTTTGATTTGCGAAAAAATCGATATTAAAAAAAATGTAAAGATCCAAACTTTAAACTTAGAAGTGAATTTCATTTTAAAAGACGTTTTGAAAAAATCAATAAAAAAAAAGATGCTTGCTCGGATAAAGATGCGATCAAACCTTAAATCTTCACTCGAAAGTAAAAAATATCGGCGTGATCGTCTTCCGTTTGACCTTCGCGACTTGTTTGGGATTTGTGACATTTCGTTGAGATTAGACGTGTTTTCTTGTCTTGCTTTTCCTGTGTCCGTGAGCCCTTTATCTGGGATTGCTGCTTGCGTATTTATTTTTAATTCAATGTCATCTGCATATATTTTACCTTCAACTAGCACCACGGAAAAAGAAATGAAAATATTTTATACTCACATGTCAATAAAACACCATTAATCTTCACTAAATTTCTGTTACTAAAGAAACTTCAGCATATATTAAAAAATTTGTCTTTACTGAAGTTCCATTGTGTTTTGGTAAAATCTTGAAAAGTAATTTACTGCGAAGCAAGTAATATATAAAAAAAATTTTTTTAAGTCAATTCCTACTTTCTTTTCACTATATTGCAGGACTATATTGTCCTTTATAATTTTAATTCATTTTTTTTAAGTTTATATGGCGCCATCTATTGGTAGATATATGCAACTTAAATCTAAAAAAAACTAAAATGAATGAATTAATATTTGAAAAACTGTATTAACATCCAGTGCCATTCGCTACAAATTAAAAAATGTATTTGAACTTGAGTGGATGAATAAAAAAGTATTTTATGAACGATTAAAAATTTGAACAAGATATATATATATATATAGGAGAATGTGAGCTAATAGAAGGAATTGAAAAAAATATATAACAAAACTGCATACGAGATCCAATTTTAAATTTTACTTCAGACGTAAGCCGTCTTGATTTCTACGTCACAAGCTTCAATACTGATGTCAAGATTTAGTGCTTTCTCGTTATAACTGAATTTAAGAATACTCTAGATTGAAATTTATTTAATAAATAAATAGAGTTCAGTAATATTAAAAATGTGCTATACTGACAATTCAAAGGAATTGTCTGTCATTTGATGATCTTTCATAGACAGCAGTATTTTTATCATAAAATTTAAATAGAACAACGTATCTTTCGTCAGTTTCAATCCACAACGAATAAATGCATTTATTTTCTAACAGCAGGTGACACAATATGAACCATCATGGTACATTTCAAACTTCAATGAATAATTGCTGTTATTTTCGAATAGTAGTGACACAATAAGAAACCCTTTTCTAGGTTCCATAGGAACCCTTCCTAAAACCACCCTGCTTAAATTGAATCTTCTCCACCTATATTTTACCAACACAATTTCGAACAAAACACCTCGTAGATGGCACCTATGTCCCTCCTACAGTCTACCACGTTTTCAACGGAGGAATATTGCGGTCTACAAATTTAACATGTCCTTTACCGACATTTATATGTAACTATTCAATGAATAGTGAATGAAAATGAAATTAATTTTTATTGTAAGATATTAATCACAGTTTTAATTGTCGTAAATATTGATTAAACAATTAGATTAGACAATTTGTAAAATGCTGATTAACCATTTAGATTAGGCAATTTGTAAATGTTGATTAACCATTTAGATTAGGCAATTTGTAAATGTTGATTAACCAATTCGATTAGACAATTTGTAAATATTGATTAACCATGTTAGATTAGACAATTTGTAAATATTGATTAACCAATTGGATTAGACAATTTGTAAATAGTCAATATTTACAAATTGTCTAATCTAATAACTGATTAGATTAGACAATTAATAAATGCTGATTAACCAATTAGATTAGACAATTAGTAAATGCTGATTAACCAATTAGATTGGACAATTAGTAAATGCTGATTAACCAGTTAGATTAGACAATCAGTAAATGTTAATTAATTAATCAGTTTTATGTTACATTTTTTAAGTTCATAATTAAAATTATTAAAATTCATTGTCTTACATTTTAATATATCATACTTTTAATTTTTAAATACGCGCTTCTATTCAGTTGTATACGATTTCCTGAATTATATCGCGGAGATACGAATACAAGTTCCAAGAAAAATTATTCTATATTAATATGACCCACAAAAGCTTCAAAATCTATCACTCATATTCTATTTAATAACATATATTGTCAACCGTGGACATAAATGAGCAGCTAACAGAGAAAATTTAATGTATGATCTAATGTTTTTATAGGCAGATAAAAGGATTAATTTTAAATTTTGAAATTTACTGTTATAGTGAAAGGAAAAATAATGTTAATTACGATAAGCACGAGTTATGTAACTTAACTTCAATAAGTAATTGTTATGTAAAGATAAACACCAAAGTTAATTATGAGAATGAAAGGTGTTACAGTAAAAACCACACAGGAGACTTCTTAGACATTACTGAAGAAAATCGTTCTACTGATAGAGGGCGCTGTTGATACACTGCGGTAGGTGTTGCCACATATGCAGAAGGAACGATTAAACTGTGATTAAAAATTTATATATTTTCATCACCGATTTATTTTCGACAATAAAAAAATAATTCTTTTTGAAAAGAAATCGTAATAATATTTCAAATTATTTATCATATTTTTACGCTTATTATAAATGCATTAATCGTAATTTAAATGGAATTTTTGTAATTCAGAATCTCATTCATCGAACAGAAATCCTCGAATTCGAAAATGTTCAAAAATTCATCGAACAAAAATTTAAGATTCGTCTGCCTCAGTAAAATTGGTAATTAAATTCTTATTTCGAAAAAAAAAAAACACTTTAAGAAAAAGTTTTTCATCATTCGGTATGCTAAATATCATCTAAATTATTCGGATAGCAATAAAACATACTAAATTCCAAGATATTGCTGGTAATGTCGTGTTTCTTGTGGCACATGAAACATATCAATATGTTCCGAAAACTCTTCTAACCGCAACTCGGAACTGATTTAGTAAGGTGATTTAAGTCATAAGAAACTGTGATTACAGCAAGAGGATTTGAAATATTAAGCATAAAGCTGTCAAAGGGAAGTTATAATTTTTATAACGGTTTTTATTTATTATGTGAAAGGAACTCAAAAATCTTTGTATTAAAAAAAAAAATCCATAAAATCACGGAACTCTGTTCGTAACCTATTGTCAATATCCGTATGGTCTCTGACCACAGGCTATAAAATTTTCTTTTTTGAGTCACAGGGTGATTCAACAGGAAAAAAAACGTAATAACTTTTTGCTTTAGACTCATTGTTAAAACGTTTTATTACTACTGTATAATAACTTTTTGAAAGAGGAGGAGCGGAAGAAAAAGAAAAAATCGCATTTCTTTAATCTGAGGTTTCCATTCCTAAATCCGAAACTGCCTATATATTCATAAGTTTTTCTCTTTTACTTCCATTGTTCTTTTAGTGTTTTTTCTTTAGCAGCGAATTTATAATGACAAGTTTTAGTAAGTATTTGTTTCTCTCCTAAAACTATGGTAGCCTGACGGCCAATTGGCTAGCACTCTGGCCTTTGGTGCTTCAGGTTCGAATCCTGGCTGTAGCATGGATGTTTGGTGGTGGTTCGGAATCCACGTTAAACTGTAGGTCCTGGTCTAATTAGCGTAAAGAGTGCACAAAATGACAGTAGAGCGACAAACCAAACCTAAAACTATGCCTATTAACATTTGTTGAGGCTTTCTTTTCAAATTAAACATTGTTGCTTTAAAAATTAAGATATGTTTGTTGTTCTCTGTGTTCTGCAATGCGGACAGACATCCCATGAGCAATCTACTCATAGATGGAGGGAAAGGGGAAAGCTTCTAGTGTGATGTGATGGAGCATCCGTTGGTAGAAGTCTGACTTGGCTCAGTGTCACTGAAAAAGGACGGCAGCGCCTTCCGGGAGGGCGTTTTAGGGGAACTACCCCGCATTTACGTATCATTTGGAAGAAAATCCGAAAAACTCCCACCAGGTAGTTTGACTCACAAAGCAATATACTGAACATCACAAACGCCATTGAGATTCTTCAATTTTGAAACAGTGTCTACAACAAAGTTGCCAGCGAACTGAACCTCAGCCCTAATGCTCACCAGCGGCGTACGTTACCACTGAGATACGATTTGGGATAAGTGCATGCGTATACGGATTAATTTACTTTAATTTTAACTAAGCAAAAATTGAACTTGGAACTTTCCAAAACAGTTATAATCCTGCAGCTAAGGTTAATACATATTAATTTATCAATAGCAGACATGTCTAAAATCGTACACGTCGAATAAAAATAATTTATGAGGTTTTATTTATTAGAAATATCTACCATAGTATAATTTTTAAAAAGGTTTGTTTCTTTCGTTCTTTTACTTGAATTGATCACGTATTATATTAGTAAATAACACTTCGTAAAGTAGATCAATGAATGAGTTTCACTAAGTGAAATGGAATTTCCCTTTATTATTATTTTTTTTACATAAAAATTTAAAGAATATTCATCGGAAATATTTCATTTAATTTGTACAACAGTAAATGGGAATTAAATTTCTAAATTATTGTCAAAAAGTAACAATGTACGATAATTGAATGTTGCTGAAAAAGACCCGATTTCAAAATTTGAAACCTAATGTAGATCAACAAAGGAATTTAACTAAGCGAAACGGCATTTTCCTTCCTTTTACTTCTCTTTTATTTTCTTGCATAAAAATGTAAAGAATATTCAACGAAAGTATTTAATTCATTTGTACAGTAGTAAATTGAATCATATTTCTAAATCATTGTCGGAAAGTAACAATGTGCGATAATTAAATGTTGCTGAAGAAAGACCAGATTTCAAAATTTGAAACCTAATGAATATTTATTTATCTTGCGAAATGTTATATTTTTTTTATCTGGGATAGAATTTACCTTATTGGAGGAAGGCCAGGTGTTCATTTTGAGCGGGAGTTTTACGACTATAGGTGACTCCAAAACGGCATTTTCTTCCACTTGGATTTCGCCCAAAAGCATTCTACGTCACGCTATGTTCTCACTAATACAGTTACGCTATGCACAAGTTTATGATACATAAATCATTTCTTACTATTCACGTAGTTTGCATAAGAACCAACGTACGCACAAAGTTAAATAAACAGTTAAATAAAACAAAAAAAAGAATTTGATGCGGACGTTTGTTTTGATAGTCTGATATAAAATTCGATTTAATTTTTTTGAACAAAAGTAATTGTTCATGAATTTTTGTTTAAGAATGAGAATCGGGTTCGAAATTTCGGATGAATTTTTGTTCAAGAATGAGAATCATGTTCGAAATTTTGGAGGAATTTCTGTTCAAGTATGAGAATCGGGTTCGAAATTTTGGATGAATTTTTGTTCAAGAATTAGAAAAGTTCGAGATTTTGGATGAATTTTTGTTCAAGAATTAGAATCAAGTTCGAGATTTTGGATGAAATTTTATTCAAGAATGAGAATCAAGTTCGAGATTTTGGAGGAATTTCTGTTCAAGAATGAGAATCAAGTTCGAGATTTTGGGTGAATCTTTGTTCAAGAATGAGAATCAAGTTCGAGATTTTGAATGAATTGTTGTTCAAGTTTTTATCGGCTATGGATAAAAAGAAAACACAAAGCATAAGCAATAATTGGGTCTTTTCAAATATCGCAATACTTATGATATATTATTTGTACTTTGTTGTCTTTTTTATCACGAATACAACTTTCTCAATATTTGTTTACAACAATATTCACTGTAAGTAATTATGCTACTATCGAAGCATGATAAAGTGTGAAAAATAAAAGTGGATTTAAATCCAATAACGGTATTAGCAAATGGCAACATGTTGCCACTTCTGCATTTCATTTACTTCACATATTATTTAAAAAACAAATTTGAATTCACATTTTTTTATCATGCGTATCATCATTTATCATTTTTTTATCATGTATCATGTCATGAAGTTGTTCTGGCTTAGAAGTCCATGGTGTCTCCAAAGAAGTAAAGCTATAAAGTAAAAAATAAGTAAGAGTATAATTTGTTATATAAAACAGATTAATCTCTTCGTGCAACACGAGAAACTTTCATTTCAAAAGCCTTTTATTTAAATATATTCTGATTTTCACGTGATTTTATTTGTGTTTTAAAACTGGCACGAAATATGTGTTGCTAAATGTAACGATTGACCCATATCAAGTCACGTGTAATTCATTTTGAATTGTCTGGTTTTCAAAATATAAACAGATTATTGTTTCACTGTCCTCAAAATAGCGTCTAAGGATTAGTTTATATTTATAAAAGTTAATTTAACCAACACATAACAGACTTCTCTGTCTGAATTGGGTAGTGCTTCTTCTAGTATTTGAACAATTACTTCTTCATAAAGTTCTAGAGTTATTTGAGTTTGTTATATTCCTGTCTTTATTGAATTTGCTATGGTTCTTGTGGAGATTCTGCATTTTAAGATTCCGATTTCGCCAAGTTTCTTTTCCGCGCCAAGTGGAATCGCCAAAAGCGACAGCATTTTGTATTCGCAACAGCCATTTTTTTTGTTTGGTTTGTCCTCTACGGTCATTTTGGGCACAATTCAGGTTACATAGACCAGGACCTACAGTTTAACGTGGATTCCGAACCACTCACAAACATCCATGCCCCAACCATTCGCCCGCCAGGATTCGAATCTAAAGCCTGTGACACCAAGGGCCAGGGCGCTAGTCAATAGGCCATTAGGCCACATCAAATCCATAGAGGTAGATTTTGCGCATAGTTTAATAATTCTCAAAAGATAACTATACCATGTATAGCATTTTAATGATAAAGAAATAAAAAAAAAATGTATAGTAATTTATTCTCGAAATTATTTTTCTAGAAAATATTTTGAAGATTCTGGTTTGGTTCGTCGCTCTACGGTCATCTTGTGCACACAAATATTTTTAAGAAGAAATTTTTAAAAAATTTTAAAACGGAATAGCTGATATCATCGTGGAAGAAAATATTTGAAATCAGATAATTAAAAAAAAATGCATGCCAATTTTTTAATGATGTTCAAATACAAATTCTGGCTTTCTACTTGGCATTCAAAAAAAGATTCTTGAGTTGGAGAAAATTTAGAGAAGGATTTTATACAGATCCATAAAGGTAGATTTTACACACCGTTTAATAATTCTCAAAGATAACATGTCTCAAAGATAACAGATTTTAGTAAATTGTTATTGTGCTTTCTTTATTCTAGAAATTTTTCCAGCAAAATATTTTTTAGATTGGTTTGATTTGACGCTCTACTGTCACTTTGTAGTCACTTTAGACCGGGATCTATAGTATAACGGGAATTCCCAACCACTCACAAACATCCATGCCACCACCAGGGATTCGAACTGAAGCCTGTAGCTTCGGGTTGGCCTGAGGTACTTGTGACAATGGTACCTTTGGCCTGGGGTACCAAAGGCGCCTAGCCAATTGCCCATCAGATCACCAGTATATTTTTAAGAAGAATTTAAAAAAAAAAATATTTTTAAACTGAACAGCTGATTTCATCGTGGAAGAAAATATTTGAAATCAGATAATTATAATAAAATACGTGTCAATTTTTTTTTAATGAAATTCAGACACAAACAGATTATGGTTTTTGATTTGGCATTAAAAAAACTTAACGACGCCGTTCCGTCGCAGACAGCCAAAAACAAGTCAATGGCAAATAAAATCGGAGACAGTTGGTCGAAACTGTTACGAGGATGCGTGGTTTTTTCTATGACCGAAAAGAAATTTGACACGAGTCATCAATGGTAATTAGCCAGATATTCCTTGCGATTGTGATTACACCATATCCCCCTGATTTACATTTTGATGATTACAGGGGGAACTGGCTCCTTCAAACAATTTCATTCTCACTTGTTGCTGGGAAGCGTTGACCCAAACCAGTTAATAGAAGCCGGGGTTCAAACGCTCTTGCCAGTAGCCAGCCAGCATGCCATGTGTATAATTGGAGAATGAATCAAGATTCCCGACTGTCGGCAGTGTGGCGACTGTCAATTGTTTTCTTTAAAGAGAAAAAATCTTCTCTATTTACTTCCTTGATTATATAACTAATTGTAGAGCGCTATGCCGGAATGGTATTGAATTAGCAGGTAGTTCAACTCCGTGAAAGACTCCGCGATCTGTCAAAATCGACTCCCGATCGTCTGCCATTTAATGGATGAGAGGTATGTGGTATAATCAAAATCATCGGGAAACATTATCAATTCAATTTTTTAAGTGGACAAACAATGCATTTTTAGCATAAATATAAACCTAATAAAAAGAAGAAAAAGCTGCAATGATTATTTTAATTGAAATGAGTTTTGATTGTCGCTCTATGTTCATTTTCTGCACACTTTAGGCTAATTAGATCGGGACCTACAGTTTAACATGGATATTCTTGTACTCGGTACCAGTCCAGGTGCCATAGTTGTTTTGTAGTGGTTCGGAATTCCTTTTAAATAGTAGGCCCCGGTCTAACATGATCGTAGAGCGTTGTGGGGGTATTGTTACTCTGCGTCAATAGCTTATCTTCAAGCTACACACCCCCTGTGAATAAACGGTGCAGCTTATGGCATAAAAGGCAACTGTCTAAGTATTTTCCAGCTGCATTAAAAAAAAAGTGTAACTTGATTCCGAACCACCAACAAACATCTATGCCACAGTCAGGATTCGAATCTGAAGCCTATGATACCAAAGGTCAGAGCGCTAGCCAATGGCCATCAGATCGCTAAGTGATGAGAAGATACACACACAAAATAATGGAGAGAGAGAAGCAGACACTTTTCTGTGTCGGTGGAATTAATGTAACGAGGCTTGCAAGTCAAAAAAATGTGATAATGTAATGGTGCAAAAAGGTTTTATGGGATTTTTGCACACATTTGGCTACTTAGACCGGGACCTCCTTTTACTTGATTCCGAACCATTAACACACATCCTTTGCATCACCATCCTAAATACAGTACCACAGGCTTCAGGTTTGGAGAATGGGGTACTGTTTATTTAGGGACGGAACTTAGTGAATACTGGAAGGAAAAAATTCGCCAAATAAACCAGCGGAACCCTAAAGAGCAGAACTGCCGTTTTTGTAGTATTCTAATCAATTGCTACATAAATGTCTTGGGTTAATATATATATATTGCTATACTTCCATGTGTATTCGTCTAGTAAAGTATGTTCACACATGATAAATTGAAATTCGTGAAAGGATTTCAGTTTTTATAATTTTATTATTATTTTTCTTTTATAATTTTTCCATTTTATTTCTTATTTATTTTTTGTGACAAAGATGTAAGAAGGTATACAATAATTCATCGCTTTTTTCTGTTCTCAATGTTGTTGAATCCCGGTCGGTAGATTGTTCTTGACTTGATATATATATGGAATACGAGGCATACACAATAAAAACAAAGTGTTAAAATCCGCTTTTCTTACGATGCCGATAAAGGCTTCTCTGTATTTATGTAGTCCGAATGTATTTTTCTCCGTTACTAATTCCTGCGGTCTGGTGGCCAAGTGGCTTGAGCTCTTGGTATCCAAGTGACTAGCGCTATAGGTTTCAAGTTCGAATCCTGGCGGCGGTATGGATGTTTGTGAGTGGTTCGGAATCCACTTTAAACTGTAGGTCCCGGTCTGTTTAGCCCAAAGTGTGCATAAAATGACCGTAGAGCGGCCAACCAAACCTAACCAAACCTTTACTAATTCCAGAAATTAACAATGGGGGTTGTTTCTATTTGCTTGTCAAGTATCTAGTTTAAGCATGATTAGCTGTTATTTTGAAATGCATGGTGATCTAACAATACAGCATAAACCGTACAAGGCGAACGATACTTTTACAATGAAATAGTTTTCGAGAAAAGTGCGAAAGATACACTCTGACGTCACATCCGATGTGTGGAAAATATTGAAATCATGTGAAACTTTAAAAAAAAACAATAAATTTTATGTAATAAAAAATACAAATCTTACTCCTGAGCCTGCGGGATTAGCTTAGATAGATGGACGATAGAGAGCCTCTTTAGGATGTAATTGAACTGCAATCGTTGAGATCGCGTTGCTTGAAACTGTGGACATTCTTTGCGTAATGATAATGCAATTTTCATGAATATTGCGATATATTCTTTATCTACGGCCAGTGTAATGGTAATGCATTATTTCGAGCGAGTTTATTTCTCATTTTCCCCACGGCAATGTCATTGGCACCCGATCTGACTTCTTTGAGCTCTTCCAATGGGAATATTTGAAGAAATTGGTATGTAGAACTCCAGTTACTACAGAACAAGACTTAATTACTCGTCTCTGCATGTTGTTTTCATTTTGGTGGACGCGAGGCTGTTGGATCGTGTACTGTTACCTACTGTACGGCGTGCCTCGATTTGAAGTATGATAATTTTGTACCCCTTCCCATGTAAATACGAGTGGCATGCCATGTGCTATTGTAGTGGTTTCTATCAAAGCTTACTTTGAATTCACTAGACGTCATACTTTTCTTTCTCAAAAACTGCGTATCGTACAGTTAGTGATCCATAAGCAACTTTTATTTACTCCAGTTGATAATTCTCGTCCTGTTTTTGCGGTATTGTCCAAATACCCGTATTATTACAGTATACCCCTCCCCCTAACATATTTTTAACATGCGCTTGCATACTTTCAATTTTAAAGTGAGCAGAAACATATTCTATAAATATTTGCAATTGATTCTGATCAAGATGGGTTTTTCAAATATTTTTTAGTAGGAAATTTGGTAGTTGCACGATATTTTGCACAATATTTGCTCTATTATTTTGAGTGCAACTGAATTATTTTCAATTTGAGTCTCTTATGTGCTAAACAGCTGTTATCTTTGATAAAAAAAACCATTATTAGATCGTTGCAATGAGACAATGAGATACCATGCTTAAAGATAGTATGTTTAATATATTTCTGTAGAGGTTTAATTTAAATTATAGTTTTAATTTTTTGTACATTTTTTAGTTATATTTGTCAAAATAAAATATTTTGATGCTTATTCAAGCCTACGCAATACGATCATGTTTGCTAATTATTACCGATATTTTATATGTTTGAAACTATTTATTTACTTACTTCATCACAGAATTAAGGTTTTTCTTAAGACCTTTGTTAGCTAAGACGTTTTAAATGGTTTCATTTGTCTGGGTGTCTGATGTCTAAATGTAAGGTACCTCCTAGTTTTTATATTACAAATGTTATGATGGTTTTATTATACAGTTTGCGTCTAGTGTATCAGGCAGTAGTTTTTGGTGTGCAAAATAGTCGTGATTCTAGTTCCGTGTTTGTTCACCTTTGGTTTTTCAGTTTATGTATTGCATTGTTATATTTATAGAATTACAAAATCCATAAACTCATATTTCAGAGTTTCTAGGTTTTGTCGATGGATTCTTTCATGATATTATCTCCGGCCTATCATTCAGGTTTGGATTGCTTCCGGTATCTTGTATCGTTGTGTTACATCTACAATTAGAAAACAAGTCTTTTAAACTGCCATGTTTTAGAACGTATACTGATCAGCTTAGCTTAGATTAGATTTAACTTGTAAGAGGCTATATAAGGTGCATTGACGTATAAGAAGCTATAAAGGACAAAACTTTTTATTATTTAATTGGTATGCGATTAACTATTTAATAATCAAGTATCAAGATTGAACAATTTTTCCGAAAACAATTTAAAACATTTAAAAACTAGATAACCATTTTCATTATTATTGTTGTCAACAAAAACAAATGATTATATTTAGCATTTGATGTACAGCTAATCAACTATCTTGCTTATATTTCCTACATCTGATTTCTGGACAAACGGTTTTTCAACTCGGATAACATACTTATCTATACTTGTTTTCGTCCATTTCATTGACATAATCACAAACTAATTTTCGCTACTGCTATTTTCTTTGTGTTAAGGGAGACGAACTGGTGGCACGTGAACAGCACGCTTACACCCCAGAAATGATCCTGCACTTAAATTGGCATTTACTCGTGCAAATAAACAAAGTCACAGCATATATCGTGCTTGTTGGCGTAGGTTATCGCTTATCGGCTTATGTACATAAGCTACAACACCTTAAAGAGGCTGAGCAAATTAACAAACACTTCTAAGATTTGCCAGCAATCGACCCCAGAGACCCAAGACTTCTGGATACAAATAAAAACCCAAAAGGAAGCGGACATGGGTAGGCCGAGCCGGTAACGACCGGATTTTTAAGCCCAAATTTGTTTTTCACTTTTCGTCATAATCGAGCTGACGTTGGCAACGGTCCACGATCGGGCCGTAATGGCTCTTTATCCGATTCCACATTTGGATAACGATATACAAAAGGATATGAATATGCCCTTAAACGTAAATAATCTGCCCTTGAAGTGACTGAAAAACAATGACTAAATGGCTCTCCCACTTTGAATAGTTTCCATAATTTACACGCATCGCATAGGCTATTTGGGGGATTCCGAATTATGCGAATAAAGCACATTAAAAAACCCACGCAAGTGGTTGATGACCCCAGGATGCTACAACCAAAGACAGTGTTTGTGTTCTTAGGATGGATGGCTCTTCAAGAGGGCCTTTAAGTGTACTAAATGAATTTTAAATTCTTCAGGCTTGTGTTTAAGTAATGAGATGCAACGTATGCTGTCGCTTCTGCCTTTTAGTTGTTTACTTGTTGAATTTAACTGAAACGACATTAAATTCAACAAGTAAAAGACTTAGAAGGCAGACTGTTTTGATGATTCTAGATTGTATTAAATACTTATTTGTCAAAATTTAATTTCCTCGTGATATGGAAGTCCAAATGACATTTTTACAAGTTTTATTTTCTAAAGTGTCCGAAACGCATGTTAATTTCAACATCCTTTTTCTTTTATTGGCGCTCGCCTTACAACTTGCCGCTTTTATAGACGAGAATTTTACAGTTCTCCTTCTATCTACAGTTTATTGTTCATGAAAAAAAAATTTTTTTCGTAAGTCTTAACTATACAAATTAACTACGGTTTTCTAGAAATTTATTAAAAATTTGTACGATTCAATATGCTTTTAACAACGGTTTCAAAAGTTTTCAGCAATGTTCAACGGTTATTCAAAAGTTTCAGCAACGGTTTTTGAGAAATTTGTTAAAAATCGGTATGATTCAACATGGTTTTTTAACAGCAGTTTCTTATCGGCTTATATACCTAAGCTTGCACAACCTTGGGCCTTTATGTACTAAATGAATTTTAAATTCTTCAGGCGTGTGTTTAGTAATGAGATGCAATGTATTATGCCGCCGCTTCTGTTTCTGTAGCACCTTAACTTGTTGAATTTAATTTCGTTTCAGTAACTTAGAATGGCAGGCTGTTTTTTGATGAGTCTAGATTGTGTTAAATTATTAAATATTTGTCAAAATTTAATTTCCTCTTGATATGGAAGTCCAAATGACATTTTTACAAGTTTTATTTTCTAAAGTGTCCGAAACGCATGTTAATTTCAATATCCTTTTTTCATTTATTGGCGCTCGCTTTTTTACAACTTGCCGCTTTTATAGAGGGAATTTAACAATTGAATTGCTCCGCTTTATTGTTCATCAAAAATATTTTTATTTATCACAGAATTTTAACTCTACAAATTAGCTACTGTTTTTGAGAAATGTATAAAAATTTGTATGATTCAACATGGTTTTTCAGCAACAGTTATTCAACAGCATTCAACGGTTTTTATGAAATTTGTTACAAATCTGTATTTTTCAACAATGGTTTCAAAACGTATTAACAACGGTTTTCAAACAACAGTTATTCAAAAAGTTTGAATAACATTTTTTGAAATATTTATTAAAAATTTGTATGATTCAACATGGTTTTACAACAAAGGTTTAAAAAAAGTTTTAATAACGTTCAACAGTTATTCAAAACGTTTTCAACAACGTTCAACGGTTATTCAAAAAAAGTTTTCGACAATAGTTTTTGAGAAATTTATTAAAAATTTGCATGATTCAACATGATTTATTTCTTGAACATTTGTGCCAATAAAGATTTTGTCAATTTATTGGATAAAGTTCTTGGACGCTGCTTTTGATTTCAAAGACGAAGTAACTGTTTTGAATGCATTGTATAATTCATCTAATACTAAATTTTTATTATTAAATTTAAGCATCTGGAATCAAAGTTAAAGCAAATGAAGCGTCATATAATAATCCTTTCTTGATGATTATAAAAAATTTTTAATTTTTAGTTATAATAATTCGGAAATTCACACCTATCTAAAACTAAACTGCAAAATAATATTACAATATTAAAACAACACATTAATTTGTTCTTCGTCCATTGATATTCATATTATATAAATAGGATAAAAATATACGTTTTTAGCATTATTTGATTTGGGATAAACTTAATTTTTAAAATGAAATAATTATAATTTTCAATTTCAAATTCAGATTATTAAAAGATTCTTTCCAAATAAGACCCAGTACTTGTGAAAGAATATAGTGATGAAAACATTAACTGCGAACCAATAGAAAGTTAGGTTCATTTATTTCAGTTTTCATCCAGTATAGAAAAAAATAAAAGCTTCTTTAAAGAACATCGAAAAATCTTGTCTGATTTTTAATATTTTGCAGTCAACTAAATGAATACTATGAATTCTATTGTTTCTTATACCACTTGGTAGACAGCAACATCTGGACCAAGTCCAAGAGCCCATGTAGTCTCGTGGATGGAGGGAAAGGTGGGTGGGCAGCTTCTGTTGTGATGGAACACTCGTGCGTCTGACTTGCATCGATGGGACCGCCGGGACTCGAACACAAACCTGTAGCACAGAATGTCATAGCGCTATTCATGCGGCCATGCTATGTATTTTAAAAATACATGGCATGCGATCGATTGTCTGATACTTTCCTGTAATTCATGGATAATTTTAGAATAAAGCCTTTGGAAAAGCCACAAAATGCAAAATGTGTAAAATTTTGAAGCTAACTCGCTTTAACATGCCTAAAATTTTTACGATTAATTCTCGTGCGTAATGCATATTAATTATCACATTAATTATCATTATGTTTTGAAAATTGAGGTCACTTAGCAACCATTATTTCAGGTTACAGATCTGGTCGGAAACAAAATTTAAATTTAAAAAAGAATTTGTACCGGAAACCCTTTATTAAAACCATCCTTCAAACAATAAAATTAAAGGTTATAAAATTAATGTGCATCACATGCCAAAAATAACGTGTCTTTCCTGGATCTATTTATTTTAATACGCATCATAGTCACTAGGCGGAAAAAATGCATTCTGTTTCGTTATAATCAGCGGAGCTGTTAATTCTACAGTTCATCAAAAAACATTGAGCTAACCCAGTTTTCTTCAAATCGTCTAATTGTTTTCGCCGTAAGGTTATGAAAGTGTTTCAACCATTGCATTAGCGTCTGCGAACTCGTGTTCATTTAACGGCGCAAAAACCAGGTGTTATTCGTTTATGGAATGAATCAGACTATCTAATGGTTAATTTGTAGTGAGCGATTCATGCCACCTTGATTTACTCTTGTTAAATTGCTAGGCAATAACCATCAATTTTATTGCCTTGTTTGTTATCGAAAAGTGAGGGAGCACTCAAAATATTGGTTTAGGAAAGAAAAAACAGCCATTATATTTATTGTTGAAATCAAAGTCCTGATGCCCGAGGACTTATTTATTATTTTGCGTATTTTTTTTTTATTATTATCACACACACAACCAAAGTCATTATCCATTAGAATAGTATATATGCAGCAAATTACGCAGGTTTACTTGTTACAATACATCTAAATTTAGCCACCGCAATATGTAAAGAAGGGATCTGATGGCCGGGTGACTAGCGTTCTGGTGCTCAGTGCCACAGGTTTCGGGTTCGAATACAGGCGGTGCCATAGATGCTTATAGTGGCTCGGGATTCCCTTTAAACAGTAGGTCCCGATCTAATATGACTGTAGAGCGTTGTACATAAGCCTGACGACCCTACCCTGTAAAAAAACGTCACATGTTCCTATCTCCGGTAGGTATACGGTTTGGCCCACCAAGGGGCTCTTACGACAATGAAAGTTTGGTTTGTCGCTCTACGGTCATTTTGTGCACACTTTGGATTAATTAGATCGGGACCTATAGTTTAACGTGGATTGCGAATCACTCGCAATCATCCATGCCACATCAGGTTTTGAACCCGAAATCTGTGATACCAAATTCAGAGTGCTAGCCAATTAGCCATCAGGCCGCCCGCCCATGAAGGAGAAGAATATACATATATAATGTGACTGTTGGGCGTTGGACTGACAACCCTACCCCGAGAAAAGTCAGCCACACGGAGCCAAGTCAGATTTCTACCTATGGGTGCTCTATCACAATAGAAGCTGAACCCTCCTCAACCTTTCCCTCCTTCCATGGGACCAGACGGGTTCTTGGATTTGGTATAGATGTTGCTGTCTACCAAGTGGGATAAGAAACAACAACAACATTGTTGAAATTAGTTGGCTTGTATTCAGGTGTTCTCTTGAGAAAATTAAATCCGACATCAGCACTTTTTGCGAAGTCAAGCTCATTTTAGAACAAACAAGGTATATAACACTTCGAAATTGAGGCAAGCATTGTCTATCAGTGACTTCAATTAGAATTGATGGACCAGTATGGCTTGATGGATAGAGTGTAGTTTCTTTATTCTAGAAAATAAATGCTTTGCTTTACAAAGTAAGGGATCTTTGAAAGCTCCGGAAAAAAAAAATGCTTTGCCTAGAAATTTTGGGGTGTTTTTTTTCCCCGGTGGTGGGTATGATATAAAGTTATTCTGTTGGCTTCGCGAAGGAGCATCTGAGTGGGAATCCCCAGATGCTGCAAATGTAAAAAGTCCGTTGCAGAATGCGGCACTAAAAAGTCCGGTTGAAGATTTTTAAGTCTAACCGGTAGAATGGTTTACTAAAAAGTCCGGTTGAAGATTTTTGAGTCTAACCGGTAGAATGGTTTACTAAAAAGTCCGGTTGAAGATTTTAAAAAGTCTAACCAGTAGAATGGTTTACTAAAAAAGTCCGGTTGAAGATTTTTAAGTCTAACCAGTAGAATGGTTTACTAAAAAGTCCGGTTGGAGATTTTTAAGTCTAACCAGCAGAATGGTTTACTAAAAAAAGTCCGGTTGAAGATTTTAAGTTTAGCCAGTAGAATGGTTTACTAAAAAGTCCGGTTGAAGATTTTTAAGTCTAGCCTGTAGAATGGTTTACTAAAAGTCCGGTTGGAGATTTTTAAGTCTAACCAGCAGAATGGTTTACTAAAAAAAGTCCGGTTGAAGATTTTTAAGTCTAACCGGTAGAATGGTTTACTAAAAAGTCCGGTTGGAGATTTTTAAGTCTAACCGGTAGAATGGTTTACTAAAAAGTCCGGTTGAAGATTTTAAAAGTCTAACCAGTAGAATGGTTTACTAAAAGTCCGGTTGAAGATTTTTGAGTCTAACCGGTAGAATGGTTTACTAAAAAGTCCGGTTGAAGATTTTTAAAAGTCTAACCAGTAGAATGGTTTACTAAAAAGTCCGGTTGGAGATTTTTGAGTCTAACCAGTAGAATGGTTTACTAAAAAGTCCGGTTGGAGATTTTAAGTCTAACCAGTAGAATGGTTTACTAAAAAAAATCCGGTTGAAGATTTTTAAGTCTAACCAGTAGAATGGTTTACTAAAAAAATCCGGGTGAAGATTTTTAAGTGTAACCAGTAGAATGGTTTACTAAAAAGTCCGGTTGAAGATTTTTAAGTCTAACCAGTAGAATGGTTTACTAAAAAGTCCGGTTGAAGATTTTTGTCTAACCAGTAGAATGGTTTACTAAAAAGTCCGGTTGGAGATTTTTTAAGTCTAACCAATAGAATGGTTTACTAAAAAAATGTCCGGTTGAAGATTTTTAAGTCTAGCCAGTAGAATGGTTTACTAAAAAGTCCAACCATTCTACCGCAGTAATTTTGAGTCTTGACTCAAGGAAGATTGACATTCTTCAGTAGTAATATGTAAATAAAGGAAAATAAACTTTTCTAATTGTCAATAATATGGGTCATTAATATGTTAATAATCATTCGCAGGTTGTTCATATTTTTTTTCTGTAAGATTTCTTCAAAATGAAAAATTTAAATTACCAACAAATTATTTTACCTTTTACAATCGTTTTCAATCTTTTTTAATTTACTGCATTTATTTGAAAACTGAAAAACCCTAATTTATTTTTACTATTATAATTTATAAAAGGTAAATATTTAAACATGCAGCTCGGTATATGTAATCTTCAGTTATTTTTAAACATTAGCTACTTCTGTAACTAACCTGTTTTTAATAATGTTATGTGTTTGAATATATTTCGTGTTAAAATTTTTTTTTAATTATTTTAAAAAGTCAATAAAACGCCAAAGTATATACAATTTAGGACTTCAAATTATCTTTGTGGGAATTTTGTTATTGAAGTAAAACAATAGAAGGCGTTTTCATCATTTTAATAAAATAATGCATTCATGTAAATTACATAACTTAATGCATCATTTTATTGATACAAAAACACTTCGCTTTTAAATCATTAGAAGTTTTTTTTTTGTTATTAGTCTATTTTGATGCTAATTATTATTTGTTTTGTACAAATCGAGTGCTTATATTTATCTTATATTCAATAGTTATTAAATCTTTTCATAATATTATCTTTTTAATCTTATTAAAGAAATTTCAGATTTGGAAAAAAAAAATGCACTAAAATAATAAAATAAGTGAATTTTTACTTTTGATAATCAAAATATTAATTTGCAATTGATATAATATGTGAAGGAAATACTTACATTGGATTTATTTATAATAAATACTCTTAACTGTATAATGAAATCACTTAGTGATATACATTTCATTAATCACGGCGTTAGACAAGATGGTATAACTTTATCAAAATTAAATTAACCTTAGTAAACTCGGAAATATCTACATTACAATGATCATTATCATTCAAGAACTCAATTGATAAAATTTTCTAATAATGGGGGAAATTATCATTCATAAGTGTATAAAGAAATATAAAAACATTATCCTCTCTTCCACTTCGCAGAAACCTGGCACCAACTTGAATACCATTACAAAAGAATGCCATCGTCCACTTTTTATTATTCAAGGAGGTTTACCAATTGAGTTCATGACAAGAATAGAAATCTTTAAACCACTTGTCATTCCAAAAAGTCAGATTATTATTGTTAATACATCCATAAATTTCCATCTTTCCACATGATATCCAAGTGTCCTAAATGGAAGATTTCTGTCAAATGAAGTGCTCGGAAATCAAGACAGCGGCGTCGATGGATGGTTAAGCGCTCTATTAGAAAGGATACCGCATCCATTAGAAGAGGGAGGGAGATGCTTAAAAAGTCATCAGCTCCGTCGCTTCCTCTTTGACGTCAGCATGGCAAATTACCCCTTTCGACACTGCATATATTTGATCGCAAGCTTCATTGGCTCGATTGGTAGGAGCTCGCCCCCTTTCCCCCACCCCAAGCCATTGTGTTGTTATCACCACACACAAGAACTCACCTTTCGGACTGTTGGTGGCAGTTCATGGATTCGACTCCGGCCGATAACGACTATCGGATGTGGCTCTCTCCCTCTCAGCAACAGGGAATCGATAGCGTGTGAATTGCACTCATGCCTGAGCGTGGTATGGTTATTTTGGTTCTTGCTTATGGTTGAAATTCTGACAGCTTTTTTTGTAATTTGTAGTTACTATGATAAAAAGTTCTGTAAAATATTTTCAAATTTATAGATAGTAAGATAGATAGATAGTTCCATATAAAAAATTATCACTAGGTTTGTAAATATGTTTTTCCTAAGAAGTCTGCTGCAGCAACAGCTTGTGATGTATTTTATGTACATGGCATGTTCATGTTCTTGTATAAGCGTTCATGTATGAGAGCGGGATTTAGTCATTTAATTTTTATTTTTACTAAAATTTAACTGTCGAAATTCTAACAGCTTTTTCCAGTTTGCTTTTGCGTATTTTTAAATTTTTTAAAGGAAATTAAAATGATTAAACCAAAATACAATTCGATATGAAAAATTATTAATAAAGTTAATAATTTGTAGAGAATTAATTCAATATCCAGCTTTAAAAAAAATAGTATAAACAATAAACTAGGTAAGAAGTATTTGTCACTAAGCTTTGTGAATAGGTTTCTCTAAGAAGCCTGCTACAGCATATAGCATTTAATGTACTATAGTTGATGTATGAGTGTCATATAGTCATTTAATTTCTATTTTTACAAAAATTTAACTGCCGAAGGGTTTCTGCAACAATAGGGAATCGATAGCGTGTGAATTGTACTCATGCCCGAGCATGGTATGGTTATTTGGTTTTTAGTTTTTGCTTATGGTTGAAATTCTGACAGCTTTTTTGCAATTTGTAGTTACTACGATAAAAGTTCTATAGAGATGTTTTTAAATTTATGAGCAATAAATTACAGTTCCATATAAAAAAAATTGGTCGCTAGGTTTGTAAATATGTTTTCCTTAAGAAGCCTGCTACAGCAGTAGCATGCGATGTAAATTAAATAACTATATCATGTTCATGTATGAGCGTGATATAGTCATCTAATTTTTATTTTTATTAAAATTTAACTGGCGAAATTCTAACAGCTTTTTCCAATTTGCTTCTGTTTATTTTTAATTTATGAACGGAAAATTACAATTCGATATGAAAAATTATTAATAAAGTTAATAATTTGATGAGAAATAATTCAATAACCAGCTTTAAAAAAGTAAAGTAATAAGTACGTATTTGTCACTAAATTTCTGAATAGGTTTCTCTAAGAAGCCTGCTACAGCAACAGCATGTGATGTACTATAGCTCATGTATGAGCGTGATATAGTCATTTATTTTTACTAACATTTAACTGTCGAAATTCTAACAGCTTTTTGCAATTTGTAGTTATTATGATAAGTTCTATAGAGATATTTTTATATTTATCAACAGTAAATTACAGTTCCATATAAAAAAAAATAAAAAATTGGTCACTAGGTTTGTAAATAGGTTTTTCCTGAGAAGCTTGCTACAGCAACAGCATGTCATGTATGAGCGTGATATAGTAATATATTTTAATTAAAATTTTAATGTCGAAATTCTAACAGCTTTTTGCAATTCTTAGCTGCTATGATAAAAAGTTCTATAGAGAGATTTTTAAACTTATGAACAGTAAATTACAGTTTTCCATATGAAAAACTGGTAATAAAGTTAAGTATCTGTGGAAAATTAATCTAATATCCAGCTATAAAAAATACTATAAAATAATGATCTGGGTGAAAAGTATTTGTCACTAGGTTTGTAAATAGGTTCTCCAAGAAGTCTGCTACAACAACAACAACAACACATCCAGTCATAGTTTATGTATCGGCGTGATATAGTCACTTAATTTTTATTTTTACTAAAATTTCACTGTCAAAATTCTAACAGGTTTTTCCAATTTGTAGTTACTACCATAAAAGTACTATTGAGATATGATTTATTCAAATTTATTGACAGTAAGTTATATTTTTGTCTGCAAAATTTACGTAAATGTTATATATCCATAAAGAATAAATGCGATTTCCAGCTTTAAAAATAATATGAAACAATGCGATGGGTTTATAAAAAATATTTTCTTTGTTTACTTAGTTTGATGTATTGTTTAATCAAACTTTAAGTTTTCAGGATAATAAAACACTAGATGAATCTAACAATGCTTTGTTTTACAATATTCAATAGCTAAACAATATGTAATTATTAATTAATTTAAAGCAATAAGGAATTAGTTATTCAAAATTATACTGAAAATCAAGTATGCACAAAAATACACTAAAAATATATAAAAAAAAAAACATATTCTTTATTTTTTTTAGCGTCATATCAATTCAAAAATATTTACACTGGCGGATCATTTCTTCATCAAGGAGTAGTTAAGTACATATTATATGATTATAAGTACATATTATCTTATTAAGTACATATTTGTTATTCTACATATTCATTCCTCTCTATTGTCGTTTCTTAATTATCTTTTTTCAAGGCAATATTCTTTTAATCTTTTGTCTTAATTAATCTTTAAAGAAAGTGTATAAAAAGAATATATTTATTAAATACACTGAAATGATGATAATAATAATTTCTTTTTCTAACACTGACAATCATGCAGCTGCTAATGAAACATTTGATATTTTATACAATGTTAAACTTCAAACAAAATATAGTTCCATCGAAATTTTGTTTCATATAAGTTAGTTTGATTTACAATATTTTCATAGATATTAAGTGTGAAGAAAGTAAAGTTAAAATGTTTTCACTTAACTAATAGTTTCGTTAAAAAATAAGCGATAAAAACTAAATGAGCTATAGTAACAGCATGCTCTTTCTATTCTTATTCATGATTTTTAGTTTTTCAACAATTTTACGATTTTTACTTGAAAAAGAATGCTTTTATTATTACGTATTACCTGCTATCTTTTCAAATTTGGAGTATTTTTCCATACAAGTATAGTGAATATATTACTAGAAATTTAAATAGTTTGATTTTCCTGAAACTGATAATTTAGGAAATAATTTTCCTCTTAAAGTTATTTGAAATTTTCTTAAAGCTTATTATTTTAGTTTTAGGAAATTTAAGTATTAACTATGTCTCGGTTGATAATAATGCTTATTTTATCATTAGAATGAATCTGGAATTCTAGAAAGGACTTTATTTGTTATGGCTATTGCTTATGATTTCATATCAGGTAACAAATAAACTTTTGTAGCCAAACGCAAGTTTTATTTTGTTTTTAAGTTTTTATTCTGAATTTAAATTAAATTTGAGCTTTAAGAATATTTAAATTTGTTTGATAACAATAAATTATTATTAAGTGGAACAACATCGTAATATACGTATATAAAAAAAAATTAATAGTAAATCATTATCGAGATTTTCAAATTTAATAAATTAATTAATGAATAAAATTCAATTTAAAAACATTATTCTTTCTTAAAAAAGAAAGAAATTATGCAAAAGTGTGTTTTCTACCAATTTTAGTTTGGAGTTCTAATGAAATAAGATAAAAAAGAAATTAGAATTATTATGTCAAGTGCGCGTCACCATTTTTGATGTTTCGTGATTTCAAGAATCATTTTCGACATTGTAAGTATTTTTTTTGTGCTCTTTATGGATTTGCTGGTGATCTACTACATCTTATGTTATTTCAACAACTCGCAAAACAGTAGATTTAAGGAGATAGTAATTTGCCTAAAACTATTTGAGAGGTAAATCCATTGTAAAAGGTTTGTGGCCTGAGGATTCGAATTCATACAAGTTATTAAAGTTGTGGACAGGAATATTGTAAAAGATTAATCATTTTATATCGAGTCTTAAGCTTTTCTAATTTTTAAATCATTCGTCTTGCACTAGTGAGTAATTTTTATTATCAACCATTTTGTCATTTTTTTTTTAAATTGATATAACTTGACTTCATCAATATGCAAAACAATGAGAACCTGTAGAACACCTTTTAAGGAAATTTATTAAGCTTCATTCATATCTGGAAGGTAAAAATGCACATCGTCAGATAATTCATGGAAATATACAAAGTTCTTTGGATAAATATATAATAAACAATGTTTATAAATAACAAATTGATTAAAAATTTCAGCTTGACTGATTTAAAATATGTAATTTAAAACAATTTTATCCTTATTACAAAAATCAAGCCAAATATTAAAACAATTATCGAATCAATTCAAATCTCCGTCAATAAAATAAATTCTTGACTTTCGTTATCTTTATTTATAACAATATAGAATTAAAATGAATGATTTTCCCCAATGCACTACCCCCACAACGCTCTGCGCTCACTTAGACCGAACATACGCTTTAAAGTGGAATCCGAACCACTACATGTTTCTACAACCCACTGCAATTATCCACTAAATCTTCCGCTGGGACTCGAACCCGAAACCCTGTGGTACCAAGTGTCAGAGCGCTAACCACTCGGCCATCACGCCCCCATTCAAATAAAGGATACATGATAAAAAGCGCGCATGTGTTTCTGTCTCTCCTATTTGATTTGGACCATTAATTTTTTTGCCATTCTGTGAACATTCCTGTGTTTTTAAATATTTTATAGGCAAATAATTGTTAGTATACATACATTAATGAGAATTATAACATTAATATGCATATAAGATATTAAGTTTATGTCTATTTCAAATTATTAGAAAACATTTTCATTCTTACGATATCTGTTCATCTTAATGGCATTAAGTGTGGAAAGATTTAAATCTATTGTGTTCGATTTAAATCTATTCGACGATATTTTCGATAATTTTTTTCTTTATGATTTAAATCTATTGTGTTCGTTTGGTGCTACGCAACAAACTCTTTATTCTTTAAAGAAAGCGTCAGACAGGTGAGAGTTAAATTTTTCCTGATGCATACCTCTTTCATTTTTTAAAAATAAAATTCCTTTGTCATGGCATGTCTTGCTTCAATTTGCAAGTTTTTAGATGTCATTCATCAATTCAGACAAATTTTGCGACGTTAAAATAATTATAAATGTTATCGGTGTCACATCCCTATACGAATCAAAAATATTAAAGAAATAATAATGATAATGCATTTCAATTTCGTGTGTGGTCTGATCTGGGAAAAACCACTTTTCGGAAAGTTGTCTTTGCAAAGGTGTATTTTCCTTTACAAAATGATCGTGAGATAGCAGGAAAGTTTGGGTTTTTCTTCTTTTTTTATTAAATGATACTTTCTTTAAGGAAAAAGTGTTTTAACAAATAAGAAATATTTTTATAATTTGGATAATAATGTTTAAGCGAGAAAACTGAATTGGTTTTAGGTGTAATTTATCTTCCATTTATGTATTGTTATGCATTTTTTCGTAAACATGATAGTCCGTTTTTCTGACTAAAGTTAATTAAATGAATATGAATTACTAAATGGGAATAAATGCGATGCAAAAGTAGACAAAGATAACACTCAATAATTTATATCTAAATTGCTTCTCACTATAGATAATTTAGAGCACGTTAAAGTTAAAAGAGTGCCTATAGTAGATGCATTCCGCAAATGTAATCATTCGTTTGTAATCGGTGCCAAACACTTGTTTTCACTTGTAGTCAAAAAATGTGTGTAAAATGTTCAATGATTCTTAATGTTCTACTCGCATGACATCCTAACATTTTGATTATTTTACCAGTGTTAAGCAGCCACCGATCCTTGCAATTAATTTAATTTCTTTCTATCCAAACCATTCCGCAAATGTCCCACTTTTTCTGAAATTCGTCGAGCAAATTAGTCCTTTGAGGACATGCATTGTCCTCCATTAATGCGAAATTGGAGACATTTGCAACCCTTGAAAAAAAAGGACATAGGGCTCAAAGATCTCCTCCCTGTTTTTAATAGAAATCACAGTGGTATGGGTGCTTTTCTTGCATGATGACTTCCTATAGTAAACTATCAAACTTCCACTGCTACAGGAGTATCTTTCTGCAATGTCGTAGACTACGTAGCATGCACTTGGTTCTTTCTTCAATGTACGTCAAGAATCAGTGGGCTGAACCGCAACTTATCGGTGAACAAAACAGTTCCTCATTGATCTCTGATCGAAAGTCTAATGCACCATGCTAAATGGATTATCCTTTTAGCAGGTATGAGTGGAACGGTGATTGACAGATATTCTTGGTAGCATACCTTTGTAATGTCGTCGATAGTCTTTAAAACTTGGTTTGTTATAGCCTCATGGAAGTCCTGAGGAAGCAGATAACTTGTTGCACTCCAATAAAGTCTCCCCGTAACGAGCAATCTGTCGTAATTAGCCAATGGGGTTCCTACAAGACATCCTGACCTCAACAGATCCAGTATCATCAAATTGTTTCCATAAATTGTACACAACGCTGGGCGTTACATTTAAGTCTCTAGAAATCTGCACTTGAGACTATTTTGCTTCCAATCTGTTTACCATTTACCACCTCATTCTAATTAAAAAAAGTCAGTTATTATTCTTCTTATTATTTATTTATTTATTTATTTGCTTTAGACAAATCGATCGTTCTCTATCTATAGCATTATCTAAGATATAAAGAGAAGAAAATTCTTTTTCTTCCGAGTTGCTATTTCATAGAATTGGTTATTCTATTTACTATATACTCATACATTGTTTTCTAGGTAACAATGACGTGCCTTGTCGGCAAATCCTTAAAGTCGGTAACTTATTTTTCTTCGAGCTACAGAGGTAATTAGTTTCAAAGTATCGAGTTGTAAAGGTTGTAAAATACAACATTGCTAATGTTCGAGATAGAGAGGTTCATTTTTTGAGTTACGGAGGGTTGCAATTTCGCAAGCCCAGCAAGCCATTTTGGAAAATATATACCAAAATGGCTTGTGGGGATTGACTAATTATTTCGACTTATAGAAGGTTGAAATTTCGGTAATGGGGGTTTTGGGGCTTGAAGGGAAGATAACAAAAAAAAAATTTTTCGAGTTGTGAAGGTTTTCGACTTATCGAGGTTCGACTTAAAGAGGTTCTACTGTAATATCTAATTCATAACCATTTTTATGTATCATCAAAACGTTGGTGGTTACTTGTTTTAATAATTTTCTTTTGAATGTCACCGAATGTTGCAAAATAAATAAATAAATAAAAATAAAGAAACCTACCATGCTGTTCTTCGTGATGTGCGGTCTACATAATTCAGAACTTACCATGTGCGCTTATAAATACTGTTCTTCTATATACACAGTTTACACGCCCGAATATGTTTACATTTAACTCTATATATTTTCTTGAGAGCATTAGTGTTACCTTTCACTTAGTATTTTTCAAGAAAATCGAAAACATATGCGAATTCTTTTTATTTTGAACACCAGTGCGTATAGATAAAGATTTGTAAATAAAAACAAAAGTTGTTAATCGACGCTATCGTATAATCTGATAATATACAAGGAATGTTTAAAATGTAAAATTTCTTCAAAGTAGTCTGATAAAAGATATTTTTTTTTTTTTCTTTCTAATACAGCTAGCAAACAGACATGTGGACGTCTTGGATGCTTTAAGGCAAGCGCTGCACTGATATTACTCACTTTGCATTACCAGGGGGCGCGTGTAACTTGAAGATACGGACGCGGAGTAACAATCCCCGTAACGCTCTACGATCCTATTAGACCGGGACCTACGGCTTAAAGTGGATTCCGAACCACTACAAACACCCATGGCACCGCCGGGACTCGAACCCGAAACCTGTGGTACCGAGCGCCAGAGCGCTAGACACTCTGCCATTCAGGCCCATAAAAGATAAATAGCTGATGTAAAACTTTTAAAATCTGAAAGTTGAATGAAGTTTTTTCAACAAAAAAAAAAAAAAGTCTGTTTAGTTCTCAGTATAACCTTCATGAGCTGTAATGACATTGACTTTTTATTCATCAAGGTCAAAGTTTGTCATGCATCGCATATTTTTTTCTGCCAAAATAAATAAATAAATAAAGCCTTTAAATTGTTTTATTTCTTTTTCTTTTTTTATTGGTTCAGTTGAGCATCGAATTTGAATATTTACCCAAAAAAATACAGCTGAAAAATTTAGTTTGCCATAGATAGTCTTTTTTTATTATACTTTTTCACTTTTTTTTTTCTTTTGCTGAAAGTTGTTATGACATCACATAGAATACGTGTTATTAAAATATCCCTGCACATTCATGGTCACTTATGTGATTATATTCTCGAAATATATTGAAAAAGTGATTTTAATTGCTTGTTTACACGATAGATTTCATTAATAGATAAGGATAATAAAGTCAGTGTTTGTACTGACAGCTCAAATGATGGCGTTAATCTAATTATTTAACATCATTGAAAGAATGTTACATCTTAAGACTCATTTTAAGAATGTTAATTTTATTTTAATCCAGCTTAAATAAGATTATCTTGCATTGAAAAATGTGTGTTGAATTTGATACTGAAGTATTATTAAACTATTTCACTCCCAAGATGCAATTGTGGCCTGATGGCCAATTGGTTAACGCTCTGGCCTTTGGTACCACGGGCTTCAGGTTCGAATTTTGGCGATGGCATGGATGTTTGTAGTCGTTCGAAATCCCCTTTAAACCAAAGCCATAGGTCCCGGTCTCATATGACCTTAGAGCGTCAGCATAATCAGACTTCTTCTCTCTTACATCATTCACACGCCTGTTGGCCGAATGGCTAGCGTTCTGGCGCTCGGTACCACAGGTTTCGCGTTCCGGTGGTGCCATGGGTGTTTGTAGTGGTTCGGAATCCACTTTAAACTGTAGGTCCCGGTCTGTTTAGCCTAACGTGTGCACAAGATGACCGTAGTGCGACCAACCAACCAAACCAAACCACCCGCATCGTTCCCAAACTGTAAAGGGGCAACTCAGTTCTAGGCACTGTGGTGTAGTAATAGGGGTTCGGAATCCACGTTAAATTGTAGGTTCCGGTCTAATTAGTTCAAGGTGTGCAAAAATTGACTGTAGTGCGACAAACCAAACCCAAGATGTAATTTTACTTGGGTTTGGTTTATAGTACCATTGATGGCAAAACTCATGGTAGGTTCGCTATGTTATTTCCCTTGCATCAGTTGGTTTCATGTTCGGATTCCATATTGACATATTTTTAATGACAAAATTATTTAATTAATGATTAAATGATGAAATTTTAATGAATTTTCTACATTATTATAGTAATATACTATGAATAATATAAAATTCGTACACGATTTTACAGTAACAATCATAGAATTTAAGAGGAAAATATTCAAGAAGACATTGAAGACTAAATCAAAACATTTTAATTTCTCGAAATATATTCCGAATAAACAGAAAATAAAACTTTCAAATTTATGTTGCAATAAGTTGATAACGACTTTCTTAGAACTGAGGATGAATGTCACAATTCATAGAAACTTTCGATCAGATTTCTTTAAAAGATTTCAGTTTTGTTTTCGTTATGTTTTTTTATCCATGACACCAGTTTTCCGAAACTGAAGAGAGAGATGTATCATAAAAACACCATAACATACCATAACTACTTATCTAATCGTAATATGTGAAGCTAATGTATTTTTGTCAATAAATTATGTTGAACTGTTATTGAATTCAATTGATACAAAACTTAAATATAATTTTGTTTATGAATATTAATTTTATTTTCGAAAAGATTGCAGTTTTACTTTGTTTCTTGCGTAATTTATTTGTCTAGGAAAATCCTCAGAAGTAGACACAGTTTGGTAAATTAATTCTTACCGCTCAAAATCAATTCATATGCAGTTTATTTATATTTGTACAGATTGCATATAAATTAATTGTTTAGTTCACACATAAATACTTACATGTAAACAAAACTATTTTAAAATGTTTTTTTTTCTAATGTAGCTGGCAAATACTTAGCCAGTTGTTTTTATGCCATAAGCAAGAACTGCACCGACGTTACTCGCTTAGCACTAGCCAGGGGGTGCGTGTAGCTTGAAGATAAGCCACGGACGCGGAGTAACAATACCCCCTGCAACGCTCTACGATAATGTTAGACCGGGACCTGCGGTTTAAAGTAGATTCCAACCCCCTACAAACATCCATGGCACCACCGGAAATCGAACTCGAACTCGAAACCTGTGGTACCGAGCGCCAGAGCGCTAGCCACTCGGCCATTCAGGCCCCACTTTGTCTACTTTAGTTCACACATAAGTTCTTACATGTAAACAAAACTATTTTCCTATAATGCTTTTAATTTTTTTTCTTTCTAATGCAGCTGGCAAACACTTAGACAGCTTGATTTTGGATGCCTTAAGGAAAGCGCTGCACAGACGTTACTCACTTTGCATAACCCAGGGGGCGCGTGTAACTTGAAGATACCGGGACGCGGAGTAACAATGCCCCCGCAACGCTCTACGATCCAATTAGACCGGGACCTACGGTTTAAAGAGGATTCCGAACCACTACAAACATCCATGGCACCGACCGGAACGAACCCGAAACCTGTGGTACCGAGCGCCAGATCGCTAGTCACTCGGCCATTCAGGCCCTATTTTCCTATAATTTCTCTTGGCCTTGTTTCACTTCTTAAAATAATTAATTGTCGAAAACTGCAGCCCTTTATAAAAATTTAAAATATTTATTTAACTAATCTTATTTATTTTGATTAATCAATTTTCAATACTTGGATGTTTATATACATTTGCAATACATATAATATGCAGAGCTTTGATAAAACGATAACTGTTATACAAACCGGACAGTGATAATTTTGATAAGATGTAATACTAATATCTGCCAACATCCGATTACTAAATGTCCTTACCATCATATCCTTAACTCGGCTTTAAATTATTATTTTCGAAGTTCAGTTGAATTTAACATTGTGTACTAGTTCTTTTATTAAATATCGTTAACAGTTTTTATTCGTAGCATTATTTAAACAACTCAAATTATTTCAAATATAATAAATATTTATTTTTGCTATTCCGTACTAAAAAATTTAATAAAGTTGTTTAAAAAGGGCAAAAAATTTAAACTTATGATTGGTCGTGGTTTTTATTGCTTTATTGTGAATTTTATTAAAACTGTTCTGTCCTAATATTTAAAGTTTAATTTTCAAATAATGAAAAACCAAAAAATTATATTTTTAGTGCATGATGTGAAAGAATGCAACGGAAAAAATATCTTTAAATATGTATTATTTTTTTATTATTGTAATCAACGTTTTATTTTGCATTCATTCCAAATAAAAATCTAATATAATTAGACATAAGGATACTTCTAAACATTAGAAAGAATAAATATTCGTGTACTTTTTGTTTTAAGTCGTGCTAATATTTCTGATATAATCAAAGATATCTTTATTTTGGATTTCTAAATTAGGGTCGTTAATTTGAAAACAATTGCGCTTATCAAAAGACTTTTGCATTATATTTTTCAGCAATTGATTTATAAATTTAAGGTATGTCTAATTTGATAACTTCACAAACTGCTTTGTAATTCTGTATTTCTTATTGGTTTTTCAAATATCAAAATCTTTGACTAAACAAAATTGTAGGAAAAGTGTAAACACATTCGAGTCAAATTCGATAATAATTTAGATTTAAATTTGCAATTTTATTTCTTTGATTTATGTTAAATCAATATTTTTTTCATTAATTTTGAAATGATCTTCCAATATAAAAAAAATTAACATATAAGTTTAATGATTCTTTCAGCAAAATTATAAAGACCTGGTTAATAAAGGGGAATAAATTGATGGCAGAGCTCGAAAAAGTTTCTTTTCAGAAAATTAAATTGATGTTTGAGTTTTTGGAATCAATTTCCGTGTCCCTCGTCTTCATATAAATGCAGAACTTTCGGGCTGACAACCCTTCTCGAAAACCAGTGAAACCGCCTTAGCACATGGCTTTTGCTCTAATGAAGAAGTTGAATAAAGATTTCCTGTTCAGTTCTTATCTACATTTGTTACAGTTGTGAAAATATAACGTTTGAGCTTTTCCCGGATGGGAAAAATTAGTAAAAATTTTATTAATATTTACACAAAATATATGGTCACACAAAATTTTGTAAAAAGTCTGCTAATGATGTTGCTAAATGTATTATTTTCAACTACAAAAATTAACAAATTTCAGATATATTAATTCATTGAAACATCTAAATAGTTTAGAATTCTGAACACCTAAGTAATTTTAAATAATCTTTTTGGATCATGTTCATTACACTGGATATGAGGGTCGTTATAAAGAATTGCCTTATCAAACATTTTGCATTATATTTTTGCAGCTCAGCGTATTGCTCCATAGTTTCTCAAATGCTTTAATCAAATATCTCTTCGTGGTTCGAGTCCCGGCGGTGTCATGGGGGTTTGTAGTGGTTTAGAATCCACATTAAACCATAGGTCCCGATCTAATAAGACCGTAGAGCATTACGGGGGCATTGTTACTCCGCATCCATGGCTTATCTTCAAGTTACACGCGCCCCCTGGGCAATGCAAAGTGAGTAACGTCTGTGCAGCGCTTGCCTTAAGGCATAAGACCAAACCTGTCTAAGTGTTTGCCAGCTGCATTAAAAAAAAAAAAAATTTCTCTTCGTTATTCAACGAGTCAGTAAGGTATCTCAAAATTGATTAACTGAGTCGCATCGTTATTTAGTAAAAGCATTTTTATTTCAAATCTATTTTTTCACATAATTTTGTAACGAGTCCACCAATTCCAGTCATTTATTTTAATATGTCTTTAATCAAATTCATTCCATCTGGTTAGATAATGTTATAATAAATTTTCAAATACGAAAAAATTCTTTCAGAAAATTAAATTTCTAGTTTTTGTGTAACTATTTCTGTCTACTCGTATGTCATTTACAAAGAGTGCCTTCGAAAATGATTAGATATGATTTGCAAATGACGTGATTAATTAACATTTCCTGCAGTTCTGCTACATTTTCTTTGCAAACATATAACGTAGATGAGCTTTTCCCGGATGATGTCATAATAGATTTAAGCTCTTGATGTTGCTATTGAATATTATTTTCATATGGGAACATTAACAAATTCTTATCAGTAATAATAGTTAATACAAAATCTTTCTCATGCTGGCATATATATATATATGTTTTTAACAATTGCAAAATATCAAGGACCTATTTTTTTAACGCCGTATTTTTTGAAATTGCTGTATCAATAGTGTTCTGGCGCTTGGTGCTACATGTTTAGGATTCGAGTCCTGACTTTGCCATGAATGTTTGTAGTGGTTCAGAAATCCACTTTAAACCATAAGTCCCTGTCTAATATGAATGTAGAAAGTTAGGCGTCGAGTTGATAACTCTACCCTGTAAAAAAAACCATCTCCTGTCTCGAAATCTGCCAGTAGTAGGTAATCGGCTTTGGCCCACCATGGGCTGTTGTGCCCGGGAGTTAGTATCAATAGTGTAGTTATCAATATAATATTCTTTGCACCATTTAATCATTCGAGGATTACCACTTGTAAATTAAGGTTTAAATTCTTAAAACACTTAAAAATGAAATTAGTAATATAACAATATTTAAAAATATTTATGTTGTAATATAAAATATTTAATAAATATTTAATTTTAATACCAAAAATGATATATTTAATTGATGATTTTAATACACTAAAAGATGATGTGATTTTAATTCACATTTGATAATGGAGTAGTTTTTCAGAATAAACACAATTCCAGCACTAGTTGTTAAGTTCAAAAGAAAAAAAATCGTTGGTATAATATCGATATACCCTCCTACTATATCTCCTTAATTTTCACCTATCCGTCTGGATCTACTTGCTCTAAAGTGTGCACAAAGAGACCGTACAGCGACAAACCAAACCTTAATTTTCACCTGCAGCCAGCTACATTTAAGTCACATGTAGTACTTTTACCGTAGAATGGGTGGTGTATAGATGAGAATATTTTTCAATAAATAAGTATTTATTATTATAATTTCTTTAAAATAATTATGTTTTGAAATTTAAGTCAAATTTTATTTAAACAAGTAAAATCCGCTGCGTATTTTGAGAGAAGAAATTCTGTAACGAAGTCGATAAACGTTCGTTTTATTCATACAGTAGGGTACTCAGTTAGCCGATACCCCATGTTATATAAAGCGGCCTCCATGTTATATAAAGCGGCCTGATGACCAATTGATTAGCACTATGGCCTTTAGTGCTTCAGGTTCGAATCCTGGCGATGGCATAGAAGTTTGTTTGTGGTCCGGAATCCACGTTAAACTGTAGGTCCCGGTCTAATTAGCCTAACGTGGGCAAAAATTACCGTAGAGCTACAAACCAAACCCTGATATATAAAACTTTAAACCAGCTGCAAGTCCTGTTATCTAAATCTCATAAAACTTTTTGCCGACATTACTTTTATCTCACTTTACAACTTGCAAGCCTACGTTACATTAATTCCTCTGATCACAGAAAAGTGTCTTCTTCTCTCCACATTCTTTTGTGCGTGTATCTCCTCATCACTTGGCGGCCTGATGGCCAATTGACTAGCACTGTGGCCTTTGGTACCATAGGCTTCATGTTCGAATCCTAGGGTTGGCATGGATATTGGCTAGTGATTCAGAATCCACATTAAACTGGTCTAATTTATCCCGACCTAATTTGTCTAAAGTGTGCAAGAAATTACTGTAAAGCGACAGACCAAACCAAACCTCATCACTTAACTTCAAATTTTATTTTGACTTGTAAAAACTGCAATAATTAGTTTAAGTGTAATATTACTTCTTTTAATAGTTTTATATTTATGCTAAAAATGTATTGTTTGTCCACTTAGAAAATTGAATTGATAACGTATCCTGATGATTTTGATTATACCAAATACCTCTCATCCATTAAATGCCAGACGATCGGGAGTCGACTTTGACAGATTGTCGAGTCTTTCACGGAGTTGAACTACCTGTTAATTCAATACCATTCCGGCATAGCGCTATACAATTAGTTATATAATCAAGGAAGTAAACAAAGAAGATTTTTTTCTTTTTAAAGAAAAACAATTGACAGTCGCCACACTGCCGACAGTCGGGAATCTTGATTCATTCTCCAATTATACACATGGCATGCTGGCTGGCTACTGGCAAGAGCGTTTGAACCCCGGCTTCTATTAACTGGTTTGGGTCAACGCTTCCCAGCAACAAGTGAGAATGAAATTGTTTGAAGGAGCCAGTTCCCCCTGTAATCATCAAAATGTAAATCAGGGGGATATGGTGTAATCACAATCGCAAGGGAATATCTGGCTAATTACCATTGATGACTCGTGTCAAATTTCTTTTCGAGCATGAAAAAAACCCGTATCCTCGTAAAGTTTCGACCAACTGTCTCCGATTTTATTTACCATTCATTTGTTTTTGGCTGTCTGCGACAGAACGGCGTCGATAATTTTTTTTAATTCCAAGCCAAAAGCCAGAATCTGCTGTCAATTTTTTTTTAATGAAATTCAAATGCAATGTTTTTTTTTTTTTTTTTTTTTATATAATTATCTATTTCGTATATTTTCTCCGACGTATCAACTATTCCGTTTAAAAATATTTTTTTTTAAATTGTTCTTAAAAATTGTCGACCTGATGGCCAATTAGCTAGCGCTCTGGCCTTTGATACCGCAGGCTTCAGGTTGGTATCTTGGCGGTCGCATGGATGCTTGCTAATGGTTCGGAATTCACGTTATGCTGTAGGTCCTGGTCTAATTAGCCTAAAGTGAGCACAAAATGACCGTAGAGCGACAAATCAAACCAATCTTAAAAATATTTTGCTGGAAAAAAATTTTCTAGAATAAAAAAAAAAGCACAATGATTTATTGAAATGTTATACATTCATTGAAATGTTGAATAGTTATATTTGAGAATTATTAAACGATGCATAAATTGAAAATTTCTTCCCTAAATTTTCTCCAATTGAAGAATCGTGAAAAAAAATAAATTCCATTTTGTTTTTAAAAAATTATTTTCTGAATGTTTTGTGAATAATAATAATTTTTTATAAAGAAGCGAAACCTGTGACACTGAGAGCCAGAGAAGAATAGTAATTATTAATCTTCTCTGGCCCTCGGTGTTTCAGGTTCGAGTCATGGATGTTTGTAGTGATTCGAAAACCACTTTAAACCATAGGTCCCTGCCTAATGACTGTAGAAGCATAGGGCATAAGGCCGATAAGCCTACCCTGTAAAATGAAAGCATTTCATGTTCCGAAATTTACGAGCAGGCAGACTGCCTTGGCACACTGTGGAGCCAATGAAGATTGGTTTGGTTTGTTGCTTTACGGTCATTTTTTTTGCATACTTTAGACTAATTAGGCCGCCTGATGACCAATTGGCTGGCGCTGTGTCCCTTGGAATCTACTTTAAACTGTAGGTGCCGGTCTAATTAGACCAAAGTGTGCACCAAATGACCGTGGTGCGATAAACCAAACCAAATTTTAGGCTAATTAGACCGAGACCTACAGTTTAACATGGATTCTGAACCCCTAACAAACATCCATGTAGCCTGCCAGGATTGAAATCTGAAGCCTGTGGTACCAACTACAGGCCGCAAGAAGATTTACTATTCTTTCTTAACTGTCCACAATTACATTTGTTTATAATAATTTTCATAAAATAAGGCAAATTTTATAAATATTTAAAGTAGTGAATATGTTTTAAGATCATAAATGAATAATTTCATTTAAAAATGCTGAATGCTTTTAACACTAAATTTTCAAAAACAAAGAATTAATTTAAAATCTAGTTTACCACTACAAGAAGCTTTATTAATACTCATCCTAAAATGGAAGTGTTCGTTATATAAATGAAATCATAATGCTTATATATATATATATTTTTTTGTAGTTATCACATTAACTTATTTCTTTAAATTTTAAACACTTCTATGAATAAATTTGAATTACAAAAAAAAAAAAATTACTCTAAAATTAAAGGAATTTTTAGACTTAATTTATTACTATGTACTATAGATTACCAACAACTCAAAAGTTGTTTTTCTCGTCTTATGTTTTCCCTTGAAGTTCTTATCAAACCGGAAACTCTTGACCGGAAATAACACTTATTCATTTTTTTTTTTTTTCTGCCCCATCTATTCTCTGCGATATCGCCTTAACGTAGCTTTCTGACAGTGACAAAAACCTTAATTTCTTTCGGATGATTCATTGGAGGCTCAAGGTTTGGCGTATGGGGGAAGGGGAGGAGTAAAAACTGAGTCCTAGAATATCGATCCTCGTGCATGCGTCCTTTTATTAACTGACTGCTTTTAATTATCCTATGATGTCAACCAAGTGATAAACCAATTGCTCGCAGAACTGCAATAATCCAGTAAATGCAAGATTCGGTACGAATCGGATAGTCCGTTTTAATGTTCGACTTTTCGTTGAGATTGTTAGATGCATGCAACTCTTGCAAAGTTATCAATTTTTCCATCTCCTGAATTTTTCGATGTCGGTTAATCATTTTGTTTTTGCTGTAATTTAAAACCGCATATTTTTAAACAGTAATTTTAACCGCATTATTAGCTATCGCTGAGCTTTTTGTATGCTATCTTCTAAATATAAATTACTTTGTCATACAAATCGAACACCAAAGTTTACGTATTTTGAAGTTTTGAGAATACTTCCTATATGTTAACTTTATTACTAAACGATCTATCCACATGGAACTGCATACTTACTACTCATGTCTCGTGCCCAAAGGTTTGTTTTCTTATTTTTTACTTTAAATGGAAGGTCAAATACATGCATTTCAATTAAAATCTCATTTGCATATAATTAAAATATTTAATTTCCATTCAAATTAGAAGAACAGTGTCTTGATGATTTATAGGTGCAATTATTTAAAGTAGTATATAGTTTTAAAAAAATCTGAATTTTATTTTTATTTAGATTAGAGTTTTCGTTAGTATATGAATATCTTCTTGTTGTGCGTTTAAAACTATAAAAAGTTGTTTTTTAAGAAGAAAAAAAAAATTGAGTTTATTATATTGTTCATCTGTCTTCGTCATGTTTATGTTAGTATGTGTTTAACTTAATTGTAGGTTGAAATTTTTGTCTCACGGTAAATTATACTATAAATTAGTCTGAAAGCATCTTTTTATACTTTATATGCTGCATCATGTTCATCCCTATATTGTCTTCTAAAATTAAAAAAAAATCTTTTAAAAATTATTTTTAAAAGATTTTTTTTTAATGCTATAAGTTTAAACATTTTTAAATAATTTTCTAATCAATTAAAAATTGATTTACTTAGAATAATTTTGTCATTTAATAATCATTAATTATATATTTAAATAGCGATTAATATATATATAATTATTAAATTCAAGGAACATATCAATAAATTTAATATTTTCTTTCTTGTTCCAGCTCCTGACCTCAATCACTTCCGATGAACCAACATGAGATTTGATAAAAGCATGCAAAGCTGAAATCAGAAAACGCATGCATGATTTTTCATTGACAGCATTCCAAATAAACCCGCACCAATCGAATAAACTGTTCATAAAAATTGCTACTGAACATTTTGCTCAACAAAAGTCAAGTTGTGTTTCGGAACTTTCGTTCAAGAACTTTTCTTTACCTGTACCTGGATCATCTGAAGCTAAAATGAAATGCATAGATCCTGACAATAGTGTCGTATGGCAGCTACTGCCTGGCAAGGACCACAAGCTGGACATCGAAAACGATTCACCTACTCCAACAGAGAATGGTGTCTTGAGTTCAAATGCGACTCTTTCCAAATGTTCCACCGTCCCCCGTAACATGTGCCTTAATGGATACTCGAAAGAAAGGGAACCCCTGTCCCCGAGATTTCGCCACCATCCCAAAATTTTACATGGGAGGCAACGCAAGAGAGTGATATTGAAGAACGGTGGTGTGAACATTTCCAGAGAAAATGTCTCGAAACGCAGCCAGCGTTATCTGCAGGACATCTTCACAACCATGGTGGACATTCAGTGGAGGTGGAATCTGATGGTGTTCGCCATGGGATTCTTCGGCAGTTGGATCATCTTCGCTGTCCTATGGTGGTTGATTGCCTTAGCACATGGAGATCTGGAACACGAAGGTGATGAGGAATGGAAACCTTGTGTCCAGAATGTTCATAGTTTTGTCACTGCCTTCTTGTTCTCGGTGGAAAGCCAGCACACTATTGGGTAAGTTTTTTTTTTTTTCACTTTTTTTTTGTATATCAGTAAATTAAACACAATCTGAAGGCAGACGTCCTTGGCCCTCCTTAAGACTGTTTCACCAATGAAGAAGTTAAACATAACAATCACAACTTACATGCATTATGTTTATAAAAGTATTTAAAGGAAATTTACATGTGAATAATTGTACTGATGAGGAGGACATGTGAATAATTGTACTGAAGTATGATTATTTGGAAGCTACAGTATTTGTTATCAATAAGATATCCATATTATTATAGTTTATTAAACCATAAAACTTCACTTATTAACATTACATCTCACTTGATATATTTAGAATTTATTGATATTAGTGTATTGTTAAAAAGAAGTGCTTTTATTTATAATTAGAATATATTCTCTATTTTTCTATGTGATCCAAATGTATTATTGAAATAAATAATAATTGTGTTTATTTCTTTGGTATATTACAACGGAATGAAAGTGATATGCATAGCAATGTTAACCATTTGAATCTCATTAAATAAAGTTTTTGACGAAAGAAACCCGAATTAGTTTTAAAATAAAATTATTTAAAAATTATGGGATATATTCTTTAATTATTCAAATAGATCGCTTCGTTTTTGAGACATTTTCTACCATTTTTAGTTGTATCATCCATTCATTGAGCAATCTTATTAATAAAATGTAATACATTTCATTCTTTTTTTTGTCTTTCATTTTAAAAAAACTAGCTAGTACATATTAAATATTATTGTTATAAACTAATTCAGGCCAATTCACTTGTATAGAATTACCATGCCTTGTCTATTTGTGGATCATCCAATCTTTAATATTGCAAATTATTCTTAATTAGATGATTTCTGTATTGAAATACACTGTTTAGTCGATAGCGAATAAAAATGTTTAAAAAAAAAAAAGAATGTGATTTTCATTATAATATTATCAAAATGTATTCAAAACAATTTAGTAGTTCATTTAGTTCTGAAATACAAAATTAGAGGTTCATTAAATTGCTTAGTTATTTTTTAACAGTTATAAAATTTAATATAAGTAATGAATACAAATTATTTAATGTATGTGATAGTTTTTCTTCTATTGTACTATAATAATTATTCAATCATATATTCTGTGAGCACGCCACAAACAATTAATTTTTGTAATAGCAATGCAGTTTCACTTTGGCCCAAGAATTGAATGCTCAATTAAGGTGTAAAGGCTGGTTACATTACTTCATTACTTACGATTCTTGATGTTTCAATAGCACTTATAGGTGTACAAATTACACTCTATAAAGCAATGAATTATGTACTATAGTTCGATAATAGAAGCTAAAGATTCATCTTAAAACGTTTCCCATTTTTTACTTCATTAAATGCCGGAAAAGAAGAACAGATAAAGAATGTTACATCAGCAGAACCAAGTGCTAGACATAGGAGCTATGTGGATGCCGGCTGTCCTAAAACTTTCCACCAAAGTGTCAATATAGATTCCTTAACCATTTTTGGCTCTCCGGATCTTCTATTATCATGGAGCTATTTGGCAAAAATAAATACTTAGCTATTAAATGAATATTTTTAATTCAGTATCTGATTGAATTGCCAGAGCCGTTGCTTGCAGCATCTGTATCTTAATCCACTTGAATTTAAACATGTTCTTTTTAATGCAGTATTTTCTCAAGAAACATAAGTGCATTTATTTATTTCGCTGCATTTTTTCCCCCAGAAACTCGAAAAGAATGCAGTGCTTAATAGATGCTTTATCACTGAACAACTTCCATTTAGAAACATTAAATTACTTTGAGTAATTTACGTTTACATACCAGAAAAGAAGAAAATTGCTTTAAAATGTAGTTGTATCTAATCACAACTGATAACTGTAGTGATAATATTCATAATAATTTATTAAAAAATTTTTGACGGAATGAAGGAATTCATTTCTCTCTTTTTTTTTCCACCGAAGGACTGGATGAATTAATCCAAAAAATTAAATTCAACTCTATCCAAAGCAGGCAAACTTCAAGTCGGGCTAACAATACAAAACTTCAATCACCTCTTTTCCCCCTCCCACCAAAAAATTATAATCGCCTTTCTCTGAGTTTAGTTTGCTTTTAACAATTTTAAAAATTATTTCTTTCAAATTTTTTCAATTTTTACCTTTTTTTTGCCACATGTTTTCTTAAATTTTTTTTTTTTTCACTTTTTGTTGTATACAACTTTTTTGATTGCCCTGTTTTTCAATTTTAATTTTATTATTATTTTTTTAAATTCAACTTGTTTCCTACTTCTGTTAATTTTTTTAAGTTTCTCATGGTCAGTAGACCAGTGCTATTTTTACAACAGAAATTATTCATGAAAAAGTTAGAGCTCACTTGCGTGACCAAAGTACTTCCATTGAACTCGCAACTTGTGTATATGTGTGTGTGATGTATTTATACTACAACTTATTAACAAATTACGTGTATATTTTGGTTTTTATTATGTTAACCAATTGTGTATTTCCTTCTAATCAGCTATGGCTATCGCTACACCACCGAAGAGTGTCCAGAGGGTGTGTTTATGATGTGCGTACAGTCCGTCACTGGCGTGATGATTCAGTGCCTCGTGGCTGGCATGGTGTTCGCCAAAATCGCCAGACCAAAGAAGCGCAGCCAAACGCTGATGTTCAGCCGCTACGCCGTGGTGTGCATGCGAGACGGGATGTTGTGTATCATGTGGCGCGTGGGAGACATGCGCAAGTCCCACATCATCGGCGCCAACATCAACGCTCAAGTGATAAGGCGGAAAGTGACGCTGGAGGGAGAGATCATACCTTATTATCACACGCAAATTGATGTAAGTTGAACTTATTTATGAGCAAGATTTTGCCTTATGTGTTACAATCTAGAACTCAATTCCCTTATGAATTTCATCACATTGATTTATTCAGTTTTGATAATAAAAATGATTTGCTTACAAGAAATGCTTTTCAAATCAGTAAACGAAATCCAACTTATACGTATTATATCACGTCTGAAATAGGTGAATAAAAATAAGACAGACGATCAGTCAGATTGATAGATAGATCGCTTGTTTCTATAATTTAAACAAACTAATTTATTTTCAGCCAGGCGTTTGACAAATAAGATATTTGTCTTCCTATTCCCATTATGCCTGATAAACACATTCAAAACGTTGTAAAAAGACGAGTGATAGTAAATGAGGCATACCCACCGTCATTCATTGTCTCCATGCAGAATTACATAAAGTACAACTATAAGAATTGTTGAAGGCAACTTAAAAATGATTAATCAGATTACTTTATCATGTATTCTTTTCTAAAATATAATGAAGGAAAAAAATGAGTTTTTAAAGATTTTAAATTAAAAGGATTTTATTCTATCTGTGCCATCATGTCATGTAGCAATTTATCCATGTCTTTAAAAATTGTTTTGATATAAATGGGGAGTATAACTTTTCAAAAACGGTTATTTGATTAGTATTAGACGAATGTGGAATGCTTCTATACGTATTTTACACTTCTGTAAGAATGACGCAGTGAAAAAATGCTTCAACACGTTTTCATATAGATGTGCTAAATGATTCTAATTGATGTGCATATGCTACGAGTTTATTTCTCAAACAAAGTTGAATGCATTTTACATCTTCAATTTAGTGTAAAAAAATTCATGGATTTGGCTCTTTTTTAAGAATATTTTTAAAAGTTCTAATTGATATTTTACCTATTAAAAAATTAAGTTTGGATAATCTAGATATTCAAACCAACTTAATGGATGAGAAACTGGAAACAAAGATTTGAGGACAGCTGGAAATTTCTTTTTAATATAAAATTTACAGATTTAATAAGTCTTCATTTAAAAACGTGCATAGTATTTATTTAAAAAAAAGTACTCATACTTTTTTTTTCCTTTTAAAATTACATGCATAATTCGCACGGTAATTTATGTTTAGGATTCGATTTGACTAGATTTATTTTTAGGTTCGATTTGATAACGCTGGGGATCGAGTGTTCCTCATCTGGCCAGCTACCATCGTTCACGAAATCAACGAGAAAAGTCCTTTCTTCAACATGTCGGCTCAGGATATATTGACCGACACTTACGAACTTGTTGTCGCTTTGGAAGGGACTATTGAATCTACGGGGCAATCCATTCAAGCCCGCACCTCATTTGTGCCCACAGAATTTCTATGGGGGCATCGCTTCGAACAGATGGTAACCTACCAGAAGGATACAGGGGAGTTCTTGGTTGATTATAGGTATGCTATAGAAAGTGTTTTTACTCTGAAATATTTGGGTTTTTTTTACTTTGTATAGATTTATGGTGCACCTATTGGGTTATTATATGAAATTTTCGAATTCTTATTTATTTTTAAAATGATTAAATTAGGTAGAAGTTCTTGTAATTAAATGAAAAATATTCGTTTGAAGACAAATTGTCTATACTTTTCTCTTGTTGAAGCAGTTTGAAATCTTTAATCCCAACAGAAATGTCTTTTTTTCTACGCATTTCATCTTTCATTTTGCATGTAAGTAGACAGCTTAAATTGAAACTAAATGATCTTACTGGAATATGTGCAACATAAAATTTTTAACACTAGTGGGAAATGGATTATCAAGACATACAGAAATGTTTGCAATAGATTTTGTGCTATGCAGCGTATCAAGAGGATCTTCTACACTATTGACACCTGGATCCGAAATGTTTTGACAAGTAATGTTTCCCGGTGAACTTTCAGAGATATATGCCTTAAAAGATATCTTTCATTTGAGATAAAACCATGCAACCATGTAGTCTAGTTGCCGAATCGAGATTTTCTGTCACAATCTCTCCAATTTACTCATTTTTCAGAGCAGTGATTTGAGTGCGCAGCATTAAAAGTGGGTTTCCTCTAGATTTTAAAATCTTACATCATGAAACGTCGACCAATCTGTAGCTTGAATGGTCAAAAGACCATACTTTCGATTAGCTGCCTTTCTACGCCTTCAGATTTTAGCATCCAGTGAAAATGCATCTTAACAGAATTGAAACTTTCTCCTTTTTCTCACTAGTTAGTGCACAAGACTACTTGATGACAAATAGGAAAAATTTTTCGTGTACTTTTACAAGAGGCAATTTATTATTAAATTAAATTTTAATAAAAATTTGTGCTTAGATGATTCATATGTTTAACTTGTACAACATTTGACGCCAATTAACATGTCTTTGCAGGAAATTCAACAGCACGTATGAGATCGAGACGCCCCTGTGCAGTGCCAGAGACTACTACGAGTACCGACGCCTCATCTCGGTTTCGTCGCGGGCTGTCAGCTACTGTGGGGCGGCCACTGAGGTGACCAGCCTGGGCTCATTCCGCAGGAGCGAATCCGCGGAAGCCCAGTCCACTTCATCTCAAGCTCAGGGAGATTCCAATCAGCTGACTGGCAGTTGCGACGAATGCTGAGAACTCGTAAGTATTTGAACACCATTTCAAATTATGAGTTGCATGCGAAACAGTGATGAACATGTATATGTACAAGTACTATTTCCAAAGATATGCGATATTGAAACAAGCACATTACAGATTCGCTACTGTAATACAAGGTGTTTTATATTGAATGGGACAAAAAGAAGCCATACCTGTGAACGCTATAATTTTGATAAATCAAATTTATAGTGAAACTATAGTTATTCAAATTTCTGTAGATGTTCTATGAGTGCCCCTGCGGTGACACGTCAAATATCTATGCGATATTCCAGTTCCTGCCACATTGGTGATAGAGTTAATGATTGGAGCACTTCTGTTATCCGCTTCTTCAGCTGTTGCAAGTCCTCGAAAACGAAAGCACGAACACTGTCTTATCCCAAGAAGCACATTTCTTATGGGATCTTGTTAAAACAAGATCTCATAAGAAAAAAAATCACAAGAAATTAGAGCTGGGGATCTCGGTGATCCCCAAAGCAATGACATATCATTTGATCCAGGCAAGGCCAATTCAACTATGGGGTAGACTATCGTTCATCTGCAGACGTACATTTTTACGTCAATGCGAGGGAACAACTTCTTGCTGCAGAAGGAAGTCCGGAACCCCATCCACCAATCTTTCTTAATATATAAATTTGTGAAGCTTAATAAGGAGACCTTGGTATCATTCTTTAAAATCAGCGTCTTCTAAGAAATAAGTTTCTTTTAAGATTAATTGATCAGTTCATATAATCCTCATTGTTTAGGAATTAGGGCTATATATATCTTATTAGACACACATATTCTTAAAACGCATAGTTGTTTCCAAGACTATAAAATTTTATAGTTTAAATATAATTCTACAAACCTTAATTGCTTTACACTAGAAATAAGTTTAATCAATTTTTGTATGTAATATTACTTTCTTCATATAATTGAATTAATCACAACAGTTGGTATTTAATAATATATCATGTGCAATAATTGATAGTTGAAACTGAGCATTGAGCATTAGTTGGCGTGTTTCTCCACTTTCAGAATAATTTATAAAAAGATAAAATGGAGATGGAAAAAATTCCTATTCTAGGCAATTGATCACTTTATTTACGTATAAAAATGAAGTTGTTGGTATTTGTTTAAAATCATGTTTTGTTTATAGGTAAAATGGATAAAACTGGAAACATGTTAATATGGATAGACATCTTTTGAAGAAGAATATGGCATGCAGTTTTGATACTCTGCATAAGGACTGATGTAGCTTTTCACTCTGTGATATCTAAATGAGGAATTGTCTAATTTTTTTGTTATTGCTTCCAAGGGACCATTTTTGCGACCAAAGATATTTTCCGAAGAGGAACATCGTAAAATGCTGTCTACTCATCTCGAAACACATGACAGGAAAAAAAAAAATCCAACGAATCATTTTTTTTTTTTTTTTTTTTTTTTTTTTTTTTTTCAATTCCTTATGCATTCAACAAACACGCAAATATCCACATATAAAAATAGAACTCATCAAATAAATAAAAAATATTACTCAGAAATTAAAATTCACAAGATGAACTTGTAAAATATATATTTGCCATAATACAAGTTGAGTTTTCCATAAAAAAAAAAGAATCACTGTGAGCTTTTCTGTTTTTGTATTGTACTTTTTCTATGTACATTTCATTAACGTGCCATACAACAATGAAGTATTTTGCAAGTATAATTAAGAAATTTAGTGACTTATAATGGAAACATATGTACAAGAACTCTGTTTGTAAAGATTCCAGATCTTGGCAACCTCCAATGGAGTTTTTTTAGGCAATTCTTTTAGAATTATTTTAATGGGAAAAAAATGAGCGAAACTATTTTATTTATGTTAGTTAGTAATTTTTGAAAGTGAAATTGTAGACTCGTGTTCATTTATGTAATTTAATATTAAATTTATTTTGATTTTAGCTTGTGGTTTGTTGATAAAATTTTTAAGTGTTGCTGGCCAATTTCTAGCACTTCTGCTGTTAACCATTTTCAGGAATTTTTTCCACGATTATTATTTTTTTCCAAAACATGATCAAGTGCATTGACAATCATGAAAAATGTTTCAAGGTGATAAAATGGAGGAAAAAAAGGCATCACAATAGAATTTGAGTTCGTTCAAATTTGCTTTACCAAGCATTCTTCAGAACTATTTATTTTATCATTTAGACTGTAGTGATTATTTTTTGCTGGAATATATAAAAAAAAAACTGTATGTGTTAGCGCAACAACTGGCTGGCACTTCCTTCTGCCTGTGATATAACCCATAGTGTTACTAGATGATTCTACAACCAACCAAGTTGTATGAAACAACTGGACAGACTTTAGCTACACATATTAAAGCTATCATGTCTTGTAGATATGAAAGTTTGTTGATATATAGAGTTGTTGAATACCAAACTGGGAAAGTTTCATACAATTTATATACGACAAATGCTCATACAATTGAAAATATTTACTGCAGGCCAAGTTATTGTTGTTTTTTAGACTTGTAAAACAAATGCTGCTTTGTTCTGTTTTGTGCATTTTTTTTTTTTTTTTTTCTTTCTGTAAATATTTGCTATACAGATCTATACACCTTGTTATCTAGTTGATTCTTTATACACTTGTTTAGAACATTTGTAAAAAAAAAATAAAGCATATATTTTATTATGTCTGAACGATTTGCTGGTATATTTCAGTGATGGATGAATAAAACAGGATAAGTTATATTCTGTTAGATGCTTTATTTTTTAATTCTGTAATGTTTGTAAGTATTCGCAAATAAAATAAAAAAAAAATCCACAAATCTTGTTTTTTGTAATATTTTCTTCGTCAATTTTGTAACTTTTTATTAATAAATTTTCTTATAGAAAGACTTTGAGATACAAAAATGCCTTAAACATTAGATGTGAATAATGAATATTTTACTATGTTTTAAAACAAATCTGATGTAGAATGTTTACCTTTTTTTTTAACACAATTCTCATTCCATAATTTCTTTTACTAAATTTTAAAATAGCATATTTAAAATTTGTGAAAATAACAAGCAAATCTATAATCATGACTTCAATGTCTATTTCGGAAATTAATAATACTGTATGACCAAACTAAATACTATCTATCTATCTAACATTGAAATGTCTATAAATTGGATTTTAAAAATTCCTACAAGATTTAAAATTTAATCTTGCAATTTTTTGTTCATGCATTTTACAATATATATTTTCTAACGAATTTCCTGTGATATAAATTTTGATTTGAATATACATGGAAACAAACAAAAAGTAATATTCCATTATTATTTACTTTTTAATCTTAGTTGTACTTTATAGATTTCTATATATAAGCACCTTGAGAAAAACTAAGAATGGAATACATTAATCTGAAGGTTTTTGACAGTGCAGTACACATTTTAAAATGTTAGTTTGTGGACTGATTTAGGTTGGAAGATTTTTTTTTACTGCATTAAATATTTAAAAATAGTTCTGATATTTTGTGTAATTAATGCTGGAATAATATTTTTTAATAAGATAGGTAAAGAATGACAAACATTAAATGAATATTTAGTTACAGAATCAATTTTTTAAAAATGTTATCACGATTTCTTGAATTTTTAGTTAAATTGATAAAAATAAACAATTTTTTATAAAATTTTTTTATTTGATCCGATACAAAAATACAATATAAAAATGCTTTTTATAAACTGTTATGATATATACATAAAAATCATTCCATTAATATTTAAGGTGGTACATTATTTCAGAAAAGAATAATTTTAACCAGTTATTTGTTCAACAAATCTAAAATTTTTAAATACTAACACACCTTAAATTTCAAGTTTCCTTAAAAGCCATTCACAGAAATTCTATTTTAAATTATTAACATTACCTCATTAAAAAATTACCATTAATATATTTCAATTACCACATAACATGAATTAATATGCTGCTTCAAACCAGAACATAGGACTCAATTTAGTATAATAATTTTAAAATACAAGAGGAGAGAGAATATTTTTACTTCTTTTTATCCTTCAAACTTTCAAAATATTTTCCTAACAGTTTTTGAGTTTCTTCTTGGGAGACAAAATAAACTATTTCTTCTAGTTCTTGTTTTTCATACGATATCAATTCATCAACATGAGGCTTACGTAAACTTAATTTGGTCATCTGTAATGCTGCAGCTAAAAAAATGAAACAAAAATTATTCACTAGTGCTAAGAAAATACAACTTATAATAATAGTTGAGATCCTGACTTTCAAATATGAACTTTAAATCTTCTTTGAATAACTTAGAAAAGTGCAGTAACTAATGAAAGTTCACATAATAATTGAGATCCTAATACAATTTACTTTTACTAAAGTTATTTAGGTTAGGTTACCTACTAATATCCTTAACAGCTGGCTGCCTTGCATGGCATTTTCAAATTATCTAACACATCTTTTTCTTCCACTTATTAAATTGTCTCATGTGAAAGGCTTTTTAAAAAAAGAATTATAGGTAATTAACTGCTTTTAATACCTTTAGAGTAAAGGTGTTGTAAGTTATTAAGTAAAAGGGCAAATCAATTGATCATCTTTTTTATACTTTCTATTATTGCACAACAATATGTTCAAACTTAGTTCTTTTAATGGAGGCACTGAATAACTATCTATAATTTCATCAAGTGTTATTTAAAACAGCATTCTATTACCATGGTATAGAAAAAGTGTTTTGAATTTTGTAGTCACTTAGTCCCCAAACCAGAGAAAAAAACAAATGTCCCAAAACATGTATGAGTAAGTGAAGTGGTAATACAATAAACATTACAAAATTGATAATGTTTATAATATTTATGCAACTCGTTAAGAATTAATCACTTAAAGAAAAATTATTTTTTCATATTGTAGTAGCTATCCTACATCAAAATGAAGCTTAATAATTTATTAAAATGAGTTATTCACATTATTTTAGAAGACCTTTTCTACATACAGCTAATTAATAATTCGATAAACATTTTATAAGCCTCTAAAAATACAGAATCTTCTATAATAATAATTTAAATGTAATAGAAAATTTTAATGTAAACTTAAAAAAATTATTCTAATTACATTTCTATAAAATATGTTTCAAAAAATAAAATTGAATCAAAAGTAAAAATTTAGTTAATATTTGAATTTTTTTCTTTCACATTTTCTATCTCATAAATCTAATAATAATACAAGAATCTACCTGGAATTTTCATGAATCTATCCAGTTCTTCTTGGGCTTTGGATAAAACATCAGAAGGTGAATCAACAAGTTCATTGACAAGACCTAATTTCTGTGCTTCCTCAGGAGTAAACATTTTGCCCAGCTTAAGAGCATGCTCGGCTTTACGAAAACCTAGGGAGTTTATGTATACTGCGCGAAACCTGCATTAACATATTTACATTTCAAATAGTTTTTTAAAAACAAAATTTTATATAAGTAAAAAAAAAAAAAAACATTTTTAAGAATTGAATTTACATTTATGATTCAATTAAAACTGCATTTTTCATTCATTTGTTATTATAGATTGATTAACCTGATAAACGTACAATTGTTATTACATTAAATGCTACTCAAAATCAATGATCAGGAACTCATTTATTGATTTTCACATACTGGCAATTAAAAAATTAAAAGTACAACAAATCAAGTAGAATTTAAGGAACATTTAAATACTTTAAATTTATTTTCAAAAAGTTTAATCAAATTTGGGAAGTATTTCAGTTTTAGTCCAATTTAGAGAAATCCAATTATAAGATTTACAGAAGTCTAATATAGACACTGATAAAAAGAATGGAAAGGTGTCTAACAAAATACAACTATCTCATAAATAAAAGATATGTTTTCTTTTCTCTTATTTTTAAGTATTTAAATATATTTTTAAAAAACATCTCTTTAATAAATAAAATATAAAAGAAATCAAAGAATTTAAAATGAGATGTTTCTATATTCTAAAGAAAATTATATGTATACATAAATACACATGCATATTAATGACACAATGCTGGAAATTTAAAAGATATTTTAATTCTTTTGTTTTCAGATACTCATATATTTTTAAAAAAACTATTGGCCTTGTATATATCGTCCTGAAAAACATTTTATTAAAGTAAAATTATTATTAAAAACTTACCATTTAGGAGCAACAATTCCCTAAAAAGAAAAAAAAAAATTTAAATACAGATGTATAATTTTAGTTACATGGATTAATTGTATAACTAAATATAATTACATAATAATTTAAAACAAAATTTAAAAAGTACAAAATAATTTCTGTAGAGAATTGAAATTTCAAAATATGCTATATTCATAAAATAATTTATTAATTATTTTATATGTTCTTCTTTTTGTTTTTATAGCTATTTGTTTATTTTTATATTAATTGTTATAGTTATTAAAAGTATTTATCAATTCAGAAATAATTATTATAACAATTGGTATAAATATGTAGTTTTGTATTTTTTTAAATTTAATGCTAGTTTTTAATTGCCTTTATCATGATCATTAGTAAATTTGTTTCATAACAAAAAATAAAAAGTTATTTTAACAGTTCCAGAATACAGTTTTGAGAAAATAGTTTTTGTTTTTTCTTCATTTTCTATATAAAATTACTGAAATCAAAAATATGAATTCTTAGCCGAATCACGATAAATAAATGCATACATACCAACATCGTTTCGTTCAAACCAATGCTAGCTCTGGATTTTACCATAATGCTATGATCACAACTCAATGATACAAGACACCCACCCGCAGGTGCATGACCCTAGTCATTAAAAGTAAAAATAATAATAATAAGATAATAATAATGATGATTTAATTTATGCCACTTAAAAATGTAAACATTCATAAAATTTTAACGTAACTGGAACTTAACAACAAATTTAAAAATGACATTTCTAAAATAAATTATTTGAATAACACTTATGATTGTTAGATATAATAAGCAATAAAATAACTCATAATCTTTAATAAGATAAACATTATAAGGTTTTACCAACTAACTAGTATTAAATGTTCAAGCTCACTCAAAATATAATTATTATTATTATTTTTTTTTTTTTACATAAAAATTACTTTTATATCATGCAACAAGATTGTTCAAGTAATGACACAATTAATAGAAGTCAATAATTAATCTAGAACGACATGTTTGCAAAACATAAATGATTTTTTCAACATTGTACTTAATCAAAATTTATAAATTTGCAGTTATTTTTTAATGTACTTTTATTCAATATATATATAGATACAAATGGACTATTTTTTTCTACCACTTATTATTATAATCCAAACTAATTAAAATCTAATCATGTAAATGTTTTAAATTTTATTGAGGATGCAGTAATAATGAATTTCTGTTTTATAAAAGTGTTAATATTCATAAAATAATATTTCTTATGAATTTTTAACTAACAAATGAAAATTTTATGAAATATATACATTTTCAATATGATGAAAACAAATATTCTGTATGTTACGTTATAATTCAAATTGTAAAATATTGTAAATTAAATAATGACTAAAAATAAAAAAAAATCATATATTCTCACATTTATTGCTGCAATTGTCACCATAGGAGTTAAATATAAAGTTTTCCACATGGTTTGAAGAGCTACCCAAAATTTTCTGAGCCTCTCTTCCTTGGGTTTGTACATTTCTGTAATATCTAGACCAGCAGAAAATACAGTTGGAGAATTCTGAAACAAAAGCATATTGAAATCATTTTTTGTTAGAACTAACAATGAATTGAAAAAGACTGATAAATACAATAATGTGATCGTGTGATAATTGTTAATTTCCCACAAACTTCAACTGGCATTTGTGTTTCATACTCTAAAGTTTGAGTTCTTGATCCTCATTTAAATTTTAGAGAAAGATCATGGACAAATACATTTCAGATTAAAAGCTTTATTTCAAAAGAACAATAAAATGAGTGTTACCATACTACAGAAGTTGGCTGTAGGCTTTGAGCACTACATTGGCACAATAAAAAATATAATTTATTATCATGAAAAAAAATTGCATCAGAAAGAAGTGTTTTATCCCTTTTCTTGTATAATTATGTAACAGTAAATATAGATGCATGATTAATAATAATAAAAAAAAAGAATATTAAAGCAAATATAACTAGAGAAACTTTTGATATAGAAAAATACACTCTGGATTAAATTTCTGGTTGAGCTGGGAAAATTTTTTTTTAATTAAATGATGAGTGCTCAGCTATTATTAATTGAACACTTCAATTAATTACAGAAAGAAATTGTGATAGGTATGCAATTAAAAAACACAGTTCAATAGAATATTTATGAGTTATGGGTTAAAGTAAAATGGCAAATGTTAACACTTATTGTTAAAAATACAAGCATCTAAAAAATTGAAAGACTTTGAGTCGAAGATTTAAAATTACCTAAATTAAACTTGCTATCATTCAGAGGAGTACAGAGTGAGTATTTCACCCTGTATATTTTACAGGGTTGGTTAGTCTTTTACAATATTGTTAAATAGAGTATAGACAACAGAGTGCCATTATAGAATTCGCAAAAACTATCTCATTTGAAATTATCTTTTCATGGGTAAGCAAATGGAATTGTTCAGTCAATTACAATTTTTGAAAGTAATTAACAAACAGTGTGGTGATCTTCTTGAAGATATTCCAATAAAAGTGATCAAGTATTTTTCAAATAAAATGTTTCCTGCCAATTTCTCCTATACAAAGTGAGGCTGCATCTTCTATTTTAAAACTAATAGATACAGTAAATAAATATATAAGATCTCTAGAAATTTTAGAGCAAAAAAAAAAAAAATTAATGGAGAAGCATTTTTTACATGCATATTACTACAAAAATAGGATGTTTCCATTTGACTCTGGTGGAAGTGAGATTCTAAAATAAACTGCCTAAATTACTGGAACCTATAGTATTTTTAAAATGTTACTATCAAACTTTGGCCTTTTTCCGGACATTTAATATCTTTAATACAAAAAAATCTCTACCAATCAAAAGATAACTGTCATTCTATGTATCTCTTTTGAGAACAAATAGATTGTGTGGATGCTCAAGTATCCATACCTTTCACCTGCTTAAGAAATTATGCTTTGTATGTTGTTGAAAGTTTTTCAATTTTATTATAGCCCAATAAGTTATGTATAATTTTCCATAAAGTGAAACACACATTTTGTGATAACGGCTATTTAAAGACAATTTTGCTTAAAATATTATTGCACATATCATAATAAAAAATTTTAATTATTAAAATTGTATAATTACATACACATGGCAAATTATACTTTAAAAATACTTGTTTATTATAACTGAATCTGTTTGCTTGGCAACTTTCTTTAGCAATGCTATGAAATGCAGCTAAATAAAACAAATCTCCAATAGCATTTTATCTTTAAATTTTTTAATATCTGTTTCCCATTTTTGTTTGTGAATTTTCAACACACAGTTTTGCCAAAATGAATCTTATATCCAATTTAACATATATATTCAAGTAAAGGATATTTTTCACTTGAAAGCATAGTACTGTTTCATTTTCCCTCTTGAAAATCATATCAATTCAAAATTATAAGGTTTCTTCAGATGTTTTTTAATGAGATGAGGTATAATACTTTTTAAAACATTTTCAAATTTGGTAGAATGCATAGAGAATGCTAAAAACAAGCTACATCAATGACAAAACAATTCATAACTACCAAACAAACAAATTTGATTCTACAATGACAAGCACCATTTAAACTTTTACTAAGACTGCAAATTAATTTTTAGTGCTTTTTTTTTTTTGTAAGGAGTATTTAAGGATTTTATTTAAGGAATTGTGAAAAATTATGTACATTATTATTTTCCAAAGTATTGTCCATTACTAGCCTCTACATTTTCTCATCTTTTAGACAGCACACATATTCAACATCAAAAAACAACTCATCTTTTGATGCTATCAGCAAATTGATCCAATTTTTCATATCTTCATCAGATTGGAAGTGCCAGATCTTGTTCCGTAGATAAGAACAAATAGTAATCAAATGAAGCAATATCTGTTGAATATGGTAAGCAGGGTTAAACATGTCATTTCAGGGTTTCTAAGTATTTTTTGACCACATGAGCAACATATGGTCGAGCACAATCATGTTAAACAATTATTTTATAGTTTTTTTTGCTCGAATTGCAGCTGTTTTTCCTTCAATTGATGGGTCAAATGTATAAAATATGTATGGTAGTGTTCATCAGTGATGATTTAATTCAGTTGAAGCAGCTCATAACATACAAAACTAAACTGATACTACCAAATAAAAAGCAAGAGCTTCAAACAAATATTCAGTCTTGCTGTTGACATTAATGCATGAACAAGCAAATCCCATGTTTTTCTACACTTATTATCGGACAACCATTTTTTGTCACCAGTGATAATGCAATGTAAAAGCCCTTTCTTTCTGATGTTGAAGCAAATTTTCACCACATGAAAAATCACCGTTCAACATCTCTTGGCTTCCATTCCTATAGCACCCAACTACCTTGCTTTTGAATCATGCCAAATGCATTTAAATATTTGGAAACTATTGTGCGACCAGCATTCAATGATTCAGCAAGTGCATCTTGCATTTAACATGAATCTTGATACAATAATGCTTCTAAATCATTATCTTTGAACTTTTCAGTTGACCAGAGCATTCTTTGTCAACTTTATTGAAATTGCCACTTCTAAAATGTTGAAACCCAACACCCACATGTCTTTATCGAAGGAATATGCAAGTTTTCAACAGCATTCAGTGACTTTCAGCAGCCTTTTTTTTTTTTTAATTAGACAAAAGTATAACTTTCAGCAAATAATGTTTTGCTGGCTTATAATTAAAGAAAAAGTATGTCATTTACAATTCAGCAAAATAATACATAATGAAAAGAAAGGTCAAATGACATAGCTTTGACATGAATGTAGTTACAAAAGTGCACAATACAATATTGCATAAGTTATACCACCTATTGTAAAATCCCACAAAATTAATTCACAATCTAATATAAAAATGTACTATCAATTTAGAACAAAGTAATTTTTTATCTACTAATAAGAAACATTACTGAAAGATTCAAAATGATTGAATAAATAATGCATATTATATTATACTTACAGATGATAAAATCATTCCTCGAAATTTCTTTTTTTCCAAATCTTTTATAGCAGCTGTGATTTGCTCTAGAAGTTCTAAGTTTAAACTATTTACAGGAGGTCTCTGCATAACAACATTGGCAGTTTCTGAAAATAAGTTTTTAAAGGAAAACTCAAATTTTAATACAAGCATGACATTGATTTCTTTTTCTTTTTTTTTAATATGATTAAAATAAATTTTAATACATTAAGTTGGAATTCTGAAATAACTACAAATTAGCTTTTTAAAAACAAAAATATAAAGAATAAACATAAATACCACAGTCACATAAATCAACCAATTTACAAATTTTATTAAAAATAATTTACAATAATGCTTAATTTATACAATTAAGGCTTAATTTAATATCTTTTAGTTTCTATTCTTCTGGAAAAGCAATTTTTAAATCACAGTTACTAGAAATGGAGCATACTTTTGGTCTTTACTGAATTTTACTTTTCTTTCTAAAAACATTTCATAAATGCTCAATGAGTTTGATTACCAGAGACTGCAGAAGAAATTGTAGAATTTTAAAATGTTATAAAACATCAAAAGTGTAGTGTTTAATGCTGTATGTTTAGGATCATTATCATGTGTAATATGTAATAACAGACAAGTTTTTGTAGCACTTGATAGTAAATTATTCTTTAATATATAGATGCGTGTGTTATGATTCCTGTTGTCAATAATAACCGAACTTCTGATACTGAAGGCACTCATGCAATTTTGTTATTGTGATGAAATTATTCAAGGTATTTTAAAAGCAAATATTTTACAACAGGCAAAAAATACTTTTTTTTCTTTCCTAAGTAAAAATATAAACTTTATTGTCATTTAAATAATATGAATTACAAAACTATTACTTCATATTACTATTTATAAAACAATTTTTTATATACTTTTATTATTTTATATCTTTATTTAATTACAAATCTCACAAACTTTTATATCTCAAAAGTTAATTATAAATAAATTTGTCTTTTAAGACCTAATCATTATGAACACAAATACTATAATGAAACTTAAGTAAAAAAATATAAAAATAATAGGCTTTCAAATTCCTTAGATTAAGTATAATATAGTAGCTCTTACAATTTGACCTCATAGTTTTATTTATAATGGGAAATTTATTAAAGACTAACAAAATAACTCAATTTTTCCCCAATTGTATGTGTTTAATTATAATTTAATTATAATAATCATAATTTTAAAAATTATAATTTATTATTACAATTATAACTTTATTATTCATTATAATTATCAAAAATTATCTCATTATGATTTTTAAAAAATCAAATAATTTTCCAATAATTTTATTACCATACTAAGGACAGATTTTTAGCTGATTTCTGATAAAAACTGACATTTTAAGTCACAAATATATAAAAAATTTTATGTCTCAAAATACGTACTCTTTTTTCATCTTCAATAACATTTACTAAGCTTCTAGCATTGCTTTCATTTCTTGTCTTAACAGTATTAATAAATTTGGCAATATTGGGTTTTAAAAAAGTTTGTAATGTCTTCAATTTATACATAATTACGAAAAACAAATATGGTCTTGATTCGTTATTTGATTTGAGTTGTAACTTCGAAACGGAATCTCTTGACTTCACTTGTTTAATACTTTATTAATTGCTTTGATTAATGCTCACATAAGCTGCTTTATCTCAATTTATTCAATTGCTCTTAAGAAATAAGATAATAAAATGATAATAAAAATTCTGAGATAATCTATAATCAGCAAAGTTTAACGTTTTCTAAAGGTAAAAAAATTAAAAAAAAGTAATGAAAACTGAAATAATACGCAGAACCTCTATCACTTAAAAGGAAGATTTTAAAAAGTTGGCTCAAAAATACTATGAAAAATTTTCCTTAGGAAATTAATAATGATATAGTTTGTAGTAAGTGTCATTGTTCGTATAAAATAAAGAGGAATAAGATAAGGACTTTTGCACTTATCAATAGTCTTTTTTTTCAATTTTCTCTCTGTTTTTCATATAAAATACATTGAAATAGAATACGTTCCTTGATTCCGGTTTATTGTTAACTTGAGGACATTGGGGAAGAAATTAAATCAAATATATTAAATCTAACATCAGAGGAATAAGTTTTAGTTCGAAATTGTAAGAGAAGCACATCTTCCTTCATTGATAGAGGAAAGTCGGTGAATTGTTTTAATATTAGAGAGTTTTTGCATAACGTTTTTTATCGTCCGATATTTTTCTTCCTAGCGCGCATTCTCATAAGAATAGCTCAGTAGTGCAGTATTACAGATACGCATACGCAATAGGTACAATATTTCCTATGAGCATGCGCTAGGAAGAAAAAAAAAAAATATCGCACCAAAAAAAAAACTTTATGCAAAAACTCTCTTTATTAAATTGATCAGATCCTGAACATATTTTCATTATAACCATTGTTTATTTGCGTTTTTTCTCTCTGTTATATATATATAAAATCTCTATATATATATATCTTTAGGAGATATACTACTGAAGGCGATTCTAGTGACTGGAGCGAATTTTGCTAAAGAATCTTTCAGTTCATAGTTCATTTTCAGTTATGATTACGTGACCTGTATTCTAGACAAATTATAAAAATAAAATTGAGTTCAAGATTTTTTTCAGGTGATCTCTGCAAAGTTTGATAACTCCAGTTGATTAAAAATTCAAATTTTGGTGAGAATCAAATAATATCTATCAAATAGAATAATGCAGTTGTGAGCATCAAAGGCAAAAAGATAGAGATTTATAGAATCAAAGCGAAGGTTTCCCCAGTAAAAAGGCTATTATAATTTGAGATCGTTCTAAATGGATTCGTATGATAAAAATTAATATTGGATATTAAGTGTTTGATATGGGCTTTATGATGCGCTAGTCGCTAAAATAACATTATTTTTCTAATTTTGTTCTTTATATTGTTAAAAAAGCTTCTTAATTAAGTTAACAAGTAATTATTTGTTTTGAAAGGGTAAGTCATCTAGATGAAAAGTAATTTATCATTTTTACTAATTGGATGCAGATCGGGAATTAAAGTCGAAGCAGGAATATTTATGTTTTCTAAAAGGTTGACGAGAAAAGACTGAAGGGTAATGGGTTGTTAAAACGTGGAGAACAATTCTCAAATCTGAGATACTTAGAGAAGAGAGGATGGCTAGAAAAAGAAGAAAACATTCCAGGCCCAGAAAAAAAAACATTCAACCAACATAAATTGCCAATGGAAGAGTGAAATTTGACTTTTTTTAACACTGGAATCGGAGTCTATTTGGTGAGACTTGTAAAGCAAGCTCATTCACCTATTATATTTTGAAGATCGCTGTGACAAGAGGAAATAAATCATATACCTGGAGACCATATTCCAGAATTTAACGAATGATTCGAGTTTACAATTTTCATCAAGAATGACAATCATTAGCAATTATTGCAAAAGTAAATTATTAAAAGAAATAATTAATTATTTTTTAAAGTCACATTTTTGTCATATAAATGAGGCATATTTGCTCTTAGTTAAGATTTTCTAAGAAAATAATTTTAAAAAAATTTTAATTAACATTTAAAATAATGTGAACGTTTAAAAATAATTATTTTAAAATGTTCACAAAGATGTTCGGCTTTTAAATTAGCTTATTTTAAATATCTACAGAGAAGAGAAATTTTTTTAATAATTTCTGATTATATTTGAGAAACATTTTCTAATTTTAATACTTCATTTTCATAATACCTAATAACTTGAAAGATTGATTGTAAGAGTCATAATACAAACATTGCCTTTAATTTATTCAAACAACGATGGATTGCTGATCAAAAAGTTGACGGATTATTTAAAAAAGCAAAAACCATAAAGAAATAAATTTTTAAATAAATGTCTGGCTAAGAAATATAAGAAAGAATTTCTCAGCTTCAACGAACTCAGCCTACTTACGTCAAAATCAATTGCACATTAAAAAAATTGTATATCAGTTGATTTGTATATCTAAGTATTTCTTAAAGACATACTATTCATTATTGCCATCACTTTTTTAATATTGTTTGCATATTCTTTTATGAATATTATCTATATACATGCAGGGATGCAAGCACGGCACACACACACACACACACACACACACACACACACACACACATATATATATATTGTATATGGGGGGTTGTTTTTGTGTATTCTGTTCTTAGATCCCTTCCAATTTATGACATTACTCTATTTGAATTCACCTAGAACTGTTCTCAACATCTTCATTTAGTGTTATCTCCCTAATCTTCTCTTTCTGAAGTATCACAGAGCAAGTTCTGCTTGTTGGCAGCTCAATCATAATAATCTCTTTTTGATTATAATTTCTTGCTTTCCCTTTTTGAATATATTCGTATATGTTCTATTCTCCTTTTTTAAAATTTTTTATATTTATATTAATAAAAAGAAATTTAAAAAAAAATAATAAGGCATAACAATTCAATGGGCATAGACCATAGGCAAATGCTTTCAATAATCTAGGACAGTAAGCGTGCTGCTGCTTCGTAACCAAGAGCTTCGTTCGTCCTTCAATTGATCCTCGTCAGCTGCCGAGCATTATTAGTTAAAAGCTCGTTTTTTATTAGTTAAAAGCAAGGACAGGATAGAAAATAAAAGTTGTTCTTGAACTACGTTTTTACTCTGATTATTTCTTCAAGTATGTTAAAAAGTGTTAACGTTAAAAAATCTCATCAAACACCAAATTTACATTTCTTTTGAAAGGTAGTGAACATTAAGTAGGAAGACATAAGATGATGTATTTGTTTAATTAATTGATTCTTCAAAATTATAATTAATCAAATAATTGATTAAATTGATTTTCTTGAAAATACACTGTCCGACATAGAAAATGTAATGCCATGAAGATTCGGCTATAAATGTTGAAAACTTCGGGTAATACTCAGCTAAACAAGTTATACAGATATCTGAAGTGCAAGTTGGTCGCATGGTTAAAGCGCGGTTAAAAAAGGGAAGGAATCGGCGTCAGCAAGTGTCAGAAAATGCTTTGAGTTTATTTTCAGTATTACACTGGGTGGTTCATTTTTAAAAACTTTATTATGCTAAAAATTTAAAAAAAAGAAATCTAATGTATGAAAATAAACAATAATAAACTATAAGATACGAAGAAGACTGAAAAAAGCAGAGCTATTCTGATATCCAGTAATGTAAAATTTTATACTGCTGAAAACAATTAGGGAATATTATGATTTTGGGTTTAAACTGCGGATGATGAAATGTTTTGGTGACTGATATATAAAATATTAATTAATTATTGAAAGAAGAATTAGCAACGAACAAGGTATAATTAAATTTTATTGGCGATATTTGTTGGTAAACAAAAAATGCACAGTGCAAACAAACAAAAAATGGGATTTCTCGGATACAAATAAGTTTTGATAAGGGATGTGGTTTCCCCTGCCAGAAAGCAATGTCGCATACCTACGAGACATGAAATCAATGAGGTTATCAATGAGAGACAATGATATTTTCGCTCACTCCTATAGAAGAGAGCTCTCCAACTGGTGAATTGTTTCTGGGTGTGATAAGGGATTAGTAACCCTTCTCCCTAAAATGCCCTATTTCGGTCCATGTCTGGGGAATATGCTATCCAATCCATTCGAAAGATTTCTTCGTTCGAATAAGAAGCTGTCCACTAGCTGAGAACGAGGAAGCCTGGCGCTATCATCCATGAAAATGAATTCATCCTGATTTCTGTGACGTAAAGGGCTACAATATGTTTGAGGCTCTCATCCTTATATTGCTGAACCGTTAGTGCTCCAGTCTTGATAATGTGCATGTCGGTGCGGCCATTGATAGAAATACTTACTCCGTCTCCACCAAATCGGACACTTTCATGCACAAATGCGGAAGTATTCCGTGTTCTTTCCAAATGAATATCTGCCTATCATCAGGGTTGCACACTAAAGTAGGACTCGTTCGTGAAGAGCATGCTGTCCACTCATCTCGTCCCCATCTGAGATGCTCCTGTACTCTCCTCCTGCAGACAGCACAGTGGTCTGTGTAAACGAAACGAAAACAGTAGATTTGGGAGCATATAAGGCCCATGATGGAATCGGTTTCGAATAGTTTGAGTCGAAACTCTGGTGCTAACAGCCCTCTGAAGATTCTGTTGTAAGAAAGTGACATTCATGGTGCTATTTCTTCTGGCCCGTTAAGGCTCCTACCCACCGAAGCGAGAGACGTTAAGATTCAAGAGAGAAAATTTTTTTCGACCCCTTCACAGCGAAACGCCAGAAATAGCATTACGCCTAGTGAAGTTCCGCTTCGAGTTGAACGTGGGTCAACTCGAAGCGGCGGATTTCAAACCAGTTTCAGACGAACGTGGTGAGGCTAGAGATTGCTCAAATCTTGTCGCTTAAATCTTCTCACCTCGGTGGGCACGAGCCTTTAGTGTTAAACATATCGTTTGCTTTGAAATTGGTTGAAGTTCATTTTTGACAAAAAGGCAGTTAATGATAACAATGAATGCAAACTGCTATGAGCATTTTGTCTATAAACAGTTCCAAAAAATTCTTCAAAATTTTCATCATTTTGTCACCATAAATTTAAGTAGTTATGTATCAAGTAGTAGTAGCAAAGACATAATATTAATGATGTAGAGACATAAAATAGCAAAATTTTTTAACTAAATATTATGTCACGCGTGATAACACTGTTAATGACATAAAAATTTTCGTTCGTTCCCTAGAATTTTGGTTTGCTTCTTTAATCATCGTCAGAGGCGGACTCCATAACTAGAGTGAAAAAGCTATTAGTAGTGTGTTTTTGTTAGTTCTCTTAACTTGAAGTAAATAAGTAAGATTAGCTCTAAAATTACTAATTCAAATGTTACTTTGTTTTTGAAACACATTTAACAAAAATTTCATAAAAAATTTGGTCTGATTTAATTGATATTCCATATTTAATATTTCATAAATGAATGATTTTCACATTTTGTTGATTTGTAAAGTTGTTTTGTAAGTGGTGCAAGTCCATCTGAGTTTATCAAAATTATAAATTTCTTTTAACTAATACTTTAAAAAAAGATCTCATTATAAATTAAAAAAACAAAAAATGTGCGCTTTTGCATGTACCAATATTTTTCAAGCTATTCAAATACAAACCCATAAATATCTTCGTATAAAATAAAAATGGATTCCCACCATTTTCAAAGAAAAAGAGCTCAAATGCCGATTCTCATTTTGTGTTGTTGCACGCATATGACCTTATCCCGATCATAGGCGAACATTTCCAGTTTCCAAAAAAACGATTTTCATAGTCTGAAATTAGTAAGGAACCGATAGTTAACCATTAATATGGAACCTATCCATAGTCTGGAACAGATTTCATAGTCAGCCGCAGGGGTCTCCATACTTTCCAGCCTTAGGGCCCTACTGTTTACTCAGTAGTACCAAGGGCCAAAACCGTTTTTTGAATTTTTCGGCCATTATCTATAATTTTAGACTAGTCGCCAAATACGCGCTCTGAGCAAGCATACGCCTGCTAAATTCGCTCGTTCAATTGCTACAATTATTATTGTGTGTATCGATACGACTGTGACACTTGACGACATCTAATGGTTAAAAGCGGAAATAGGTAGGTATAACTACCGAGGGTAACCACGGATGTTCACTAGTTAATAATGTTAGTGGAATTCATTTCAATTATTTGTTAGTTGTTATGCTTAAGTTAATTTTTCTGCGTATTATGCTTGTCATTAAGCTTTACCTAGCAAGTCAATAAAACCGAGTTATTATCATTCTGTGTTTTTTTATCCAACTTATTACAGCAACAATAAGCTATTTGCTGTCTGCGGGCCGGATTGATGACACTGCCGAGCCGAAGTTGGCCGCGGGCCGTAGTTTGAGACCCATGGTCTACCGCTTAACGGATTGCATTTAAGCTGCCTGTAAACGACTGATGCCCTCAGGCTATTGACTCAGTTAAGTCATCTTGTTGAGACATCGTAGTTACTGTTATGAAACACTAAACGTATTTAATTTATTTTTAATCTCCTTCTACAGAACGAAGAAAGGCGACGAAAATACACATCGCTTTTCACCGCTTATACAAAAAGTATAGTTTTCGACGTCAAAAAGAATTTGCACATTCCCAACTTTGTATGTGTTATTATTTTCTTTTTTAATCTCTACAATTTTATTTTTGTTAAAAAAAAAAGATGTCGATTATATTGTTGTTTCACACCGAATTCACATTATTCCCTAATTGTTTTCAGCAATGTATTTTACATGAAAGCAAAAAACAAACTCTCTTCTTGAATGTTATTCTCTCTGCAGACCACTCGCATTCGTATCAACCCATTAACGGTCAAAACTTTCCGGTAAAGATAAAAATCGTAAGAATTCTCACATGAGAGTCATTTACGCGAATTTCATTGGATCGGCATGACAGGACTTCAAGTAAGGGATTTTAAAGAAGACTATCTACCTTAATTCCAGTTTCTTTTGGGTTACTTTTAATCATCTATAAATCTTTAGTATGGCATAAAATGTTACCAGGCTATAAATCTTTAAAATAAGCTATTTTGTATTCTCAAAAATAAAATCACAAAACATTATTAGTTTTGTGTAATATAACAAGACATGTTTTTTTTTTTTAAATTTCTTTTTGCTATAAACGATGGTTTTAATAGATGCTCGTTCAGTTATAGTTTTAGTCCTTTTTAGCCATCAAATCTGGCTATACTATATAGTCTGGCAATATTTTTTATTAATTAAAAAAAATATGAATAATTAATAAGTTAAATTTTTTTAATTATATACACACTGAAGTGACAAAAGTCATGGGATAGCAATATGCAAATTTTCAGATGGCAGTAGCATCGCATAGAACAGGTATAAATGCGCAGTGCTTTCGCAGAGCTTTCATTTCTGTTCAAGTTATTCATGTGAAGAGGTTTTGACGTGATGATGACCGCACGACGGAATTAACAGACTTTGAACGCGGAATGTTAGTTGGAGTTAGACGTACGGGTCATGCCATTTCGAAATCGTTAGGGAATTCAACATTCCCAGATCCACTGTGTCAAGAGAAGTGCCGAGAGTATGAAATTTCAGGCATAACATCCCACCATGGACAGCGCAGTGGTCGACCGCTTGCACTTTAACGACCGAGACCGGCGACGTCTGGTAAAGAATCATAAATTCTAACAGACAAGCAACACTGCGTCAATTAACCGCAGAAATCAATGTGGGACGTATTACTTGTCTGGTTAGAACTGTGAGGAGAAATTTGGCTTTCTTGGGCTATTCCGGCAGGAAGACCGACTGAGTGCCTTTACTGACAGAACGACATCGCTTTACAGCGACTCTCGTGGGCACGTGAGCATGTCGGTTGGTCCCCTATATGAATGGAAAACCGTGGCCTGGTCCGATGAGTCACGATTTCAGTTGGTAAGAGCTGATGGTAGGGTTCGAGTGTGGTGCAGATCCCACGAAGCCATGGACCCAAACTGTCAGCAAGGGGCACTTTCCAGCTGGTGGTGGCTCCGTAATGGTGTGGGCTGTTTTCATGGCATGGACTTGGTCCTCTGGTGCGTGACTGGACCGAATTTGAAATGCTTATGTTCAGCTACTTGAGATCACTTGCAGCCATTCATGGACTCATGTACCCAAACAACGATGGGATTGTTATGGATGACAAAATACGTCGTCATCGGGCCACAAATCTGTTCGCGATTGGTTTGAAGAACATTCTGACAATTCCAACGAATGATCTGGCCACCCAGATCGCCCGACATGAATCCCATCGAGCATTTATGGACATCATCAGGAGAGGTCTGTTCGTGCCCCTAAGTCCTGCACCATCAACGCTTTCACAATTATCGTCTATCGACAGCATGGCTCAATATTTCCTGCAGCAAGACTTCCAACGACTTGCTGGAGTCCATGCCACGTCGAGCTGCTGCAATTTTGCCGGGCGAAAGGAGGGCCGACACGATATTATTAAGAGGTATCCCCATGACTTTTGTCACTCAGTGTATATAAGTCAGCAGAGAGAAGGTCAGTGTATATATATCTATATATATATATATATATTTCTGTCTAATTAATGGGCTTAAAGCTTAAGAAATTTCTCTCATTCACAAGCAGGAGATGAGATGAGGTTGCTAAGCAACCAGGTTTTCGTCTGGCAAATCATCGTCGTCGTCAGTCTGGCAATACAACCCAATAATAGTTCTATTGATATTTTTGATCTTTGCAATTGTAAAATAATTTGAGGACTTGTATAACATGGCGGATCGATTTTTAGATAAACGAAATTAATGCAAAGATTAGAAAAATATTTTTGAGTTCAATTTGCAATAAATTATAAACGCATCCTATCTAACCTAAGTCATCTTATCCTAAATTAACCCAAAATAATATATCCTACAATATTTATCTAGCCATACTGTATTTAACCTATCTAAAATAAAGTAAAATGATATAGATATAGAACATTTGCAGTAGATACATCTGCTAAGTATCATTAACAGAGGATTAAGTATCTTTTATCTGCTATCCACAAACAGCATTTAGTAACGTCAATGTAAGTATATCTACGTTTATTTTGAAATATCTCAGGCGATTAAAAATCCCGTTAATCGCGAAACGCGCTGTTATTCGTTTTTTAAATGCAAAAAACGACGAAAGCTGTCAAATTCATTAGCAGATTAGTGAAGTGTAAAGCGATGAAATGGCAAGAAATCGTGTAGAGCATTTAAAGATGGTCCTAAACAGGTGTCTGACAGGCGACCAACCATCATTGATGGTGCAGAAAGCTGATAAAAGAACTCGAAAACAAATGTTATACGATTTTATCATTATCTAATGATTTTCTTTTTAGATTTCAAGTATTTGCATGAAATTGTGATTGAGCACTGACGCTATCGGAAGCTTGCTGAGATGGATTTAAAAAATGCTGACAGAATTGCACCAAATCATTCGATTAAGGATTAGCCACTTTTTGACTTCCTAGAAACAGTGTCTAAGGGGCCTAATTCGTCACTGGGGGACGAAACTGAGTCGCTCCAAATAGTAGTAATTAGATTGTACAAATATTAATTAACTACGTTGACGAGAATTAGCTGTCAACTTCAGTTGAACGAAATGAAAAACTAAGCGATACTTTTAGCATTGGTATCACCCTTGATGCTAGAGGGCGTTAGGAATATGCTTTCTTTTGTTTGCAACGTAGTTAAATTCAACGCTTCGGATAGGGAGATTTTTTTTTAGTTGCCGATTTCAGAAGGTACAGGAAAGGATTTTTAAAAGTTGATTTCAGCAGCTATTTAACAGTGCTTCGCACCGAAGAACGTGCAGTTTAACATCCACCGATTCAACACTGGATAGGGAAGATTTTTTAGCAGTCGATTTCAACAGTTATTTAACACGACTCCATAACTTTTTGAACTAGGTGAGAAGTTTAAACGCCAGTCTATTCACCGCTTCATATAGCATAAATATTTAACATTTTTTTCTTCTAATGCAGCTGGCAAATAGACTATAAAGGCTGCACCGATGTTACTCACTTTTTGCATTACCCAGGGGGCGCGTGTAACTTGATGGTAAGCCACGGACGCGGAGTAACAATGCCCCGCAACGCTACGATCCTGCTAGGACCGGGACCTACGGCTTAAAGTGATTCGAACCACTACAACACCCATGGGCAAAGCCGGGATTTGAACCCGATACCTGTGGTACCAGGCCAGAACGGCCATCAGGCCCCGAGATTTAACATTAGCATTTTGATTCGCTCTCTAAAAAAACTAACTTATCTCATTGACATCGCTTATATAAATTGGCCATTGACATCACTGTACTAAGCGAGTGAGTGTAGTGCGTTTCCCCTCTAAACTTTGATGCCGGGGTTGTATTAGAACATTGTCATCTGCATAATTTTTAGATTTGTCTTGACCTTCTGAATGTTTTCTTGAGTTTTGTTTTCACCTCGTTGCACATGTAAGCCGATAGTATAAACATATAAATTTCACTTAAATTTTATTTGTTGGATTTCACATATATAAATTTTATTTCATTGAGACCTAAGTTCTCCCCTATGCAAGACCTTCCAAATGAGCCCTTGATCCCGAGATAAAAACAATAATAGTAACAAACCCAGACACTGAATTTAGCCAACTCCCACTGCCACTGAGATGCACCTATGTCTATATAAACACAAGCATATGCCTATACATACTCATAAAAATAAAGCTATCATTTTCAGAGGGTGGAACTCAAATTTGCAAAGGGCGAATTTGGAACTGCAAAACATTTTTTAAAACACTTGATAAATATATTCTTGGTGAAAATCCTCATTAGTTAAAAAAAAAACCAGCACAGGAACCATAAACAAAATGTAAATTAAGCAATTCATTCAAAAAGTAAATTTTCATTCTTATGAAAAATCCATTTTGTTGCACTTACTTTTTTACCTCATATAATACAATTTAACTTGACAGCCGCAGTCTAGAATCAATTCATTAAAGAGACTTTAAGGGATGATGCTGTGTACCTTATTATTTTCAATTATTTCACCACAAAGCAATGAAACACTGGCAATGATTTCAAGCCTTAACATACCTTATGCCTTCAATTATTTCCACTACAGCAATGAACACTTCCAATGATTTCAAGCCTTTTACCACACCAACTGTATATGTTACCCCCCCTTGTGAAACGAACTTGCGGGTTTCTACATAAACTATCATTAGCTTTTATTATAAAAAATTTTTAGCTCAACAAAAGTAACTTTTATTATTTACAATGTTTAATATACTGAATGGAGAAACAATTTTTCTCATAATAATAAAAGGCCTTTGTTAAAAAATCCCCCAATTTATTTATAAAACAGAAAACAAGTTTTAA